>JAZEWT010000014.1:3280168-3298785 GCA_036362905.1 Mordacia mordax
CATGTTGGACCCACAATGTCGAGGGCTGGATCGTGCATCGCGTTGCGCTGACTTTAGCTGTGGCGGGACTTTAACTCAGACCTCTGGGTTTAGCACACACTTGATGAAGCAGTACACCATCTACTGCTGCATCACACGCGTATCAGTGTGCCCTCCCAACACCAACAGCAGCAGAGGGGGTGGGGTGTTATCCAGCTCGGTGCATGCACATCCAATCGGGCCACCTGAGTTCAATTCCTGGCCACGGCTAATAGCAATTATCACGTAATATGTACATTGGCCTGGGCCATCTCCTCCTCACAAAGGCGCGCTCACCAGTGTGGTCAATAATGGTCAAACGATTGAGGAGTCCTTTGTCAACCCACTATTGGCTGAATACCCCTCTATCTCGTGTTGACGACAAATAAGATGTTTATTATTGCAGCAGAAAGTACCCAGTGAGTTTGCAAGCTCTGGATGTCAGATTCCGGTGACACAACAGACGTCCAAACTGACCAACGTAGCAACGCATAAAATCAAATGGCAAAAGACGCTTACTGCTAAAATGTGTGCAAGAATGAAACTCTAACCTTAACATAAAAGTAAACAGCAACACGTAACATTGCACAGTTACACAAACTCTCAACGACATCCCCAACCATAATCATGATGTAAACAGCAGCACTCAAGGTTGCGCTGCGTAATACATTAAAAAGAAGAGCAACAGTGGCATCGCAAAATAAAGTTTTTTGATAATACTGGTCGTGAGGTTTATTTGAACATTTCACTAAGCTAAGTCGGCACACGGTTTTTGACGTGGGGGAGCCCAGGATCAGTGCACATATTACTTAGCACTAATGTTAGCCTCCGTATCTGTGCGATCGTCTCTGATCAGGAATGGAACATGCGTGCATTATATACTGCATTATTATTACTAATACAGTCTAGTCGCCGGGTTCGGCGTGCAGTGCGCTGACACCTGTGCCACCATCCCACCAATCTCAAGATAAGCCACCGTGAGTCACGTACAGAAATATTGCACCGACTGCAGATCATTTGCATCCTAAAAGGGGGATAGAGTCGACCAATCATGCATCTGAATCCAGAGGTCGCAGTTTGATTTATCTCCAGGTGCAATGGCCGTTTATAAAATCCCCGTGGCCTGTCCACCCATCAGTATAAATAGGTTCACCACAGTTAGTCACCCAGCGGGTGCCGTGGTGAGATGACATAAGGGTATTTCCTCCTATTTCCAAACACCTGGGCAGCATGAAAGAGCAGGCGAAATAGCCTCTACAGCAAGGGTTCTCAACTACTTAGGTCTGGTCTCCACGGACCACTAGGTGGCGCTCGCGGCCGACTCGTGGCAAGCGACCCACCAGTTGAGAATGGCGACTCTATTGCTTTCCTCCATCGGAAGGCATTCTGTCAGCAGTGGCATCAGCACGGCTGCACCTTTATCATACCGATCATTCCTCTGTGGTCAACAAATTTACGGCAAGCCGAGGTGAGCAATTTGTGGGACACAGACGGCTCTCCTTACACAGGAATGTGGAGTTTCTAGTAAAACATTAGGCAGCTGCGAACCGACCCGCATTAGTGTGAGGTTATGAGACAACAGAATGGTGATCAATGAAGTCAAGCCACGTCGTATTGAGGCGACGTAATGAGAGGAGGCCGTGTAGCTCAGAGGCTTTAGTGCACGGAGCTGCCACCTCTGATTCTGACATCCAGCTTCACCAGCCGGCTTTAAGAGGTGTGACGAAATAGCCAAGAAAACATATATCACGGGGAAGACTTCATCCACCAGTCTTAACAAAGGGCTGTAAACTTATTTATTAAACTCAAACCAACTACTCAAGCAACACAAACATCGTGGCAATCAAGGATCATTACCTATGCAAATTTTTTTTACTACTTCAAGCTACACACAAAAAAGAGTCCAACATTTCCAAACACCCCAAAAGTCAATACCACAACTTCTGATAATAGAGCTAGCGGGCAAAGAGTGAGACAGACGCACACAGAGAGGAAACACCGATGTGAGAAGATGATGTAAAATTCCCAGGCGAAAAACGTAAATCCTGTGCACAGTTTCAAATCTCCAAGTGTTACAATGATGCAGTTAGATCACCAAAGAGCTCACAAAGTGAAGTCTGAGTATAGTCCTTTTAATAATAAGAATTCGATCAGGTAGATAGTTCAGATTAATAATGAAGAGGCACTCAAGGAAAGGAATGCGTCTGTGACGATGTCCTCGTAAGACGGCCCGGTGAGATTAGTTTGCGTGCAGACACAAGGTGTATCGGTGTCGCAGGATGGTGAGGAGGCAGAGGCTTGTGTTAATCGTCGTCCAGCAGTGAACTGAGCATGGCTGATGTTGCTCACGATAACGCTCAATGTGGCCAGCCACTTTCCTATTCAAGTGGAGAAAAAACCCAGAGTAATCCCGGTAGCATGTGACTGAAAATCCCGACCAGAGTGTAAACCACAGCTCATTTTTATCAGCGGCACTGAAAACATCATCAACGCAGGCTTCCCCGGAGGCTGTGCTCTGGCTGTCTGAGCTGGACATGGACTTCTGGGTTACTTACTTCACAAAGATAATCACAACAACAGTAACACATTGATGATTTGGTAATTTCTTGTAGCTGAAGGGATGAGACGTGATGAAGTTGAGTAACATACAAACGCAAAAGTCTAAAACCCTGGTTTAGATTACAAAATACTCAGTTTTTTTCAACCCACATCCCTAGAATCGCCGTATCTCCGCTGTTATCATCGACATTGGCACAAACATAGGTAGCATACCGATATATAAAACAGCGAGAATGATTCACCATCACATGTTCGAAGATCTATTCCATGAACGCTCACGACTCAATGTCAGAACTCAGTTCCAGCCATTCTCGTTTTTACGATTTCGTTCGCTGCGTGAACCTTACTGTGACGGCTTATTATTTGCATATAATTTGCATGGCTTTATTACGGGTTATTCGATGCAGATATCCTAAGCACAAAAATATGTTTTCACCAAAGCACAGTTACATGTGTATTAAACACGCTGGCCAATGCCTGCCTTAAAAATAAAAAATATAATCTCTTAAGGGCTGGCTAAACAAAAAAACTACCAATGGATTACAGCAAAGTGAGCCTTTGATCAGGAAGGAAGCAAAAGTTCTTTAACTCTCTCCAAAATGCCAATTGCTCATTTCTATGGCCACCATACAGGTGAGAGGTAATCCCACTGTGTGATGCTTGAATCTCCATACCTGATATGCAAATTCACCACCTCTGGGAATTTGACTCGCTCCATTCAAGCACATGAATGCAACACAATCCCGGTCCACAAGCTACCTTGTAAAAAAAAACCTCCACAATAAAACGCAATTGACGTTCTTATCTCGTTGATGATGTGCAGCGCTTTGTGACCCTTAGGGTAATAGGAGCTATTAAAAATACAATTGTTATTATTATTACTACCTACAAATAAGTTACCTTGAAAGACCAACTGATCTCGCCAATCTCTGGAGCTAAAGAGTTTTGAGCTTGGTTAACGCTTGGATCAAGGACTGCCTAGAAATAGAAGATGCTACAATCTTTGCATGCAAACAGGTCAGGAGTTGGAAATACAACAATAGATTTTTGACCACATCTACGGTATTTGTTGAGCATTATCTCCTCAAAGTAGACTACAAATCATAACATTGGTGGCTAGGTCGATGCTTTCACAGCCCTGCTGCTGATATTGTCCGATCTCGGATGACGAGTAGGTTTGAGCCTCGTTAGGACTTTGATACGTTATCACCATTAGAGACTGCCAGGTGTTGTAGGTGTGAGGCTTTTAGGTGTGGCCAGGAGATGGCTATGTTGAGTGTCACTCCCCGCCTATACATTATAGGTTTTCTGTGGGTTCACCGGTCTCCTCCATTGCGAAGCCACACTCTCATGGCTATGGATCAATGGAAATGGCCAAAGATGCCCCATTGCAGGGCCCAACTTAAAGGTCTTGAGACTTGGTGATGCTTTCCTGGGTAAACAATTGGCATACAATATATTATTTTTATCATCACACATTGGCCCCCAAAATCTTAGAGCGAATTCCTAATAAATGTACAATGATGTAGTCCTGAAAGGTCAGTACAGATGAATTATTATCGAACTGGCATCTCGTGGCCACTTCACAACTCAACCTGACAACACCTGGTTTTCTAAAACAGCCACTGATCAGAGTAATAACCAGGCTAAACGCCACTTACCCATGTGAGGTCATAGGCTATGATTTTGCAACTATTTTTATTCTTTGTTATTTTATAAGGCTCATATAGTTTGAAAAAAAAAGTTGCCGTTTTGCATACTTGCAAAGTCTGTCTCAAAACATCAATTGTGCAACACATAAGTGGGCTGATGGGATCGACGCTGTGCAGGAAGTAGAATCTGCCCCAAAACAACACAACGAACATAACACATTCTGGAATCAAATCGCGCTCCCGAATCGTGGCAATTCACAGACTCGCCGGGGAATGTGAATCACTAGATCCCTAATGCTTAACAGGCATCTCCAAATGCTGAAGTGACATTGCTGGTTTGGTAATGAACTAATTACTATTCAGCACAAACATGTTTTGGAGTTGTGGGGCCAGCGCAGAAACAGATGGTGTCACCCCACGCTGTCGCTATTTCTAATTGAACCCAGAACTCAGTGGGCTACACGCCTCAACAGGTCTCGCTCGCAACAGTGACACATTTGTCAGAAGTTTTTCAAGGCCTCGTACTGAGGTTTTAACTTCAACGATTATTGCAGGAGTCATTTGCGTTATTTAGTATTTAATAAGTGTAGCAGTTAGAGTGAAATATGAATATTTATGTGACGTAACACTCACGAAGGCTGCACACAATAGAGTTTACAAAATAAACCATGAACTGTCCACAACTGTGGGAGCTGTCGAGGGTGGTTTAAGTTGACCTGCACTGTGGACAACATTTACAAGTTAAGAAGTGAGAAAACCTGATCCTAGTTTTCACAGCTCCACCCTGCTTCACGTGTTTGTCCCATCGCTGTCATGACAGGTATGCACCCTTCACAGCCTCGTGATGTCTATCAAATCAGCGCTTTGCAACCCTCAGGTGAAAACACTTTAGAAATGTAAATATTGTTAACGCTCATCAATATGTATACATCACGCTTGCACCAACTTTTGCGTGACGCATTTCACCCAACTGTACAGGGAGTCCTTCTCTCAATCTTAGCTGCATCGACATTTGCATTCACCATACCTCATGAGAAGGTGCTGCTGTCCCACTGTTCTTGAGCATCATCAAAATAACCCACAGTGCTTTTCACAGCCGTGATGTCACTTTATGCAGGATTTACCTATATTGATACTACCAGAGGGTGGCACGGTGGCCCAGTGGGTAGCGCTGTCGCCTACTCACAGCAAGAAGGTCCCGGGTTCGATTCTCGGCTCGGGTGCCTTTCTGTGTGGAGTTTGCCTATTTTCTCCCCGTGTCAGCGTGGTTTGTCGCCGGGCACTCCAGTTTCCTCCCACAGTCCAAAAAACATGCGGCTGCATAGGTTAATTGGCTTGCAGACGAAATTGCCCTCAGTACCCGGTGATGGACTGGCGTTCGATCGTGGGTATATCCCTGCCTTGCACCCTGTGTCTACCGGGATAGGCTCCGGCTCACCACGACCCTGTACAGGATTAAGCGGTTCTGACAATGATGACAAGATGATGATGACGATGCTACTACCACAGTGATCTGTCATTTTGTTATAGTTATACAAAAAGTGCAGCTCAACCGAAAGCAACTCTTAACATCATGCAATTGTCACCTCCATGGTGTTAAACAAACAGATTTATTCGCGGCGTTACCTGAAAGAATCAGACACCTTATGTAAGGTGTTGTTGTAAGCACTGAATCACATTTCATACAGTTAACACATGAAGTGTAAGAACATAGCACCGTGCTCAAGAGTATATATGTTGAAGTTTCACAATGTGTTGTGGATTTATATAGCTTCCATATGTGACAAGACATATGAAGGCAACGTATACAAACATTTATTTCATACAGAGAGAAGGCCAGTCAGTCATGGGTAGAGATACCTTGAGCCTCGACTTGAACACATTAACGGGGAGTCGACAGCAAGGATGGCTGGGGGGAGGGATGTCCAGACCATTGGGACAGCAGCGGAGAATGAGCACTCTCGCATACTGAGTCTCCACTCCTCAGAAGGACGGTGTGTGCATGTGTTTGACAAACATATTCACGTCAACGTGAAATCGGCGCATTGTCTAATGGTTGTGTATTAAAGGGCTAAAACAGAACCGTTATTTACAAGTTTCAAAGTTAAGGAATTAGGTCATGAGCACGGACACCAAATCCTTAGTGATCCTCTGGAAACCCTCTTCTGACATTGCAAGCCTATTTAATTGTAGGCGTCCTTAGCATAGCATCCTTAGCATAGCTTATTCATGGTCCATGAGCCTTGTTAATTAATGCTGGGTATTAAGGATAACGTCAAGTGGAATATCAAATTAATTCTCTAAGGTCATGAAACAAGTATCTAATCACGTGCGTACGAATTAGTGCCGAATAAGTTCGTTATTTCTGTAAACCACAGTCGATTACTCGGCAGAAAGTTTTCTTTCGCGGTGAATGAAGGTGACCCCACTGCGCTATTACCGAGTGACCTAAGACTGATTCCGGGCCGCGGCTAACATCGGCGGCATGCAATATCTGAACGGGTCCTGATAACGCTGCCCATTCACTGCGCTAGACTGGCCAGTGTGGCGAAGCATAGCCACACGAATCCCATCGCCATGAAACCAAGACACTCGCGCAGCGCAACTATTTCCTCACATTAGGTCGGAACTCCCGTTTCCCCAGCCGCCTGTGCAGTGGACTCCCTGTCCCGCTTCAAGACCTTCCCTTTGTCTCGTGCATTTGACTGCATCTCTCTGGATAAAGTCAATAAAGGACACCGCTTTTGTGTGGCATTTTGCGACGCGGTCGCATTCACACCTTATATAAATCACTCGTGATATTCCATTGAACCGCAGCCCTGCCCACTTATGGGTGCACTTCAACGTCCAGTCACGGGATCTTAGGCACGCTTACAGAGTGCAATGGAGCATTTCAAATTTTCTCACAGGGCGGCACGGTGGCCCAGTGGGTAGCGCTGTCGCCTCACAGCAAGAAGGTTCCGGGTTCGAATCTCGGCTCGGGTGCCTTTCTGTGTGGAGTTTGCGTGTTCTCTCCCCCGTGTCCGCGTGGGTTTTCGCCGGGCACTCCGGTTTCCTCCCACAGTCCAAAAAACATGCTGCTGCATAGGTTAATCGGCTCGGAGACTAAATTGCCCTCAGTGCCCGCTGATGGACTGGCGTCCCATCGTGAGCATATCCATGCCTTGCGCCCTGTGTCTGCCGGAATAGGCTCCGGCTCACCGCGACCCTGTACAGGACTAAGCGGTGTCTGACAATTAACCCGGGACCTTCTTGCTGTGAGGCGACAGCTCTACCCACTGGGCCACCGTGCCGCCCTGAAAAAGTAGTTTCAAAGTAGTGCAGAAGGACATCAAGGATTGTTGGGTGGACGTGGAGATGACCCAGCACGAGTGGAGAATGAGGAGATGTGAGAAAACATTAGAAGTTCTGCAGTCACACATTGTCAATTAAAATGTTCACTGCTCTTCTAATAATGTATTAGGCGCAACGCCTGTGAAGACCTGTTATTAGCGTCCAACGCTATGTGCGGTTATAACTTTCATGACAACATTCAAACAAGCTTGGAAAGTCATGCGTATGCACAAGCTTATGTAACATTTTCACAAAATGCATTTCTCCTCAAAAATATTTCACTGGCAGTACACAAGCCAATCGATCAATGTCATGAGCAAAATGCACTAACATTTCGGCTGGCTTTTAATGAAATGAGTCCCTGACAGGCACACAGCTTAACACTGCAAGTTTATTCGTATCGGATAATCTTTAAGAGAACTATCTTGGCTTCGGGTTGCAAGTCAAGCAAAAATATGCATGCATTACAGTGACAAAATAATTGGGCGTCATAGCTTTCTGGTACAATGCCTGCAGCAAGCTCTGTCTAATTTATCTACTCTGATGATGTTGTTGTTGATACGCCATTCTCTCCACAGCCTCTGCGCGGCACCTTGTGACCCTCGGACGAAAGGTGTTCCAGGAGTGCAAACAAAATTATTATGATTACAGCAGACCGGCCTGTACTTACTAACAAGTGCGTCCCGTGCAGGGGGTGCGTGTTGTGTTGTCGCACAGGAGGACGGTATGTGACCGGAGGAGCTTGCACAGAGCACTCACATAATGGCAGTGGGGTTTTTCATCATGCACGCCTTGGGGCCAAAGCGCGTGGCAGGACACGGTCCGTGCAGCGAGCGCGAGCGCCTGCGGAGAGAACAAAGAAGCGCTCCTTTAACGCGACATCGAATTCGTGTCCCGCAGACTTCATTTCACAGAGCTCACGACTTCACTACACTTCACTTCTTCACATGGCCTGCAACTTACATTGCAACGTGGCCAATGACAGTACTTCATGAAAACGTCATAGGCCAGGGACTTCACTTTACAGTGATCCGTGGCTTCACCTCACACATTTCACAACTTCACTTTGGCGGCCGAAGACTTCACTTCACATTGCCTGCGAGATCACTTCACATGGGCCGCTACTTCACACAAGCCACAACTTCACGTCGCAAAAATTGTGCCTTCGCTTTACACTTTGTAACAACGCAGACATCATGGCTCTACTCAGCGGGTACTCATCTCATCTCATTGTCAAAAACCACTTAGTCCTGTACAGGATCGCGGTGAGCCGGAGCCTATCCCGGCAGACACAGGGCGCAAGGCAGGGATATACCCACGATTGGACGCCAGTCCATTACCGGGCACTGCGGGCAATTTAGTCTGCAAGCCGATTAACCTATGCAGCAGCATGTTTTTTGGACTGTGGGAGGAAACCGGAGTGCCCGGCGAAAACCCACGCGGACACGGGGAGAACATGCAAACTCCACACAGAAAGGCACCCGAGCCGAGATTCGAACCCGGGACCTTCTTGCTGTGAGGCGACAGCGCTACTCACTGGGCCACAGTGCAGCTCCTAAGCGGGCACTGTCACCCTGCATATGTTTTCCCTCAGGAAGAAAGTTCGCCATCCAGGACATGAATTATACTTTTGATTGACATGTATAGAAAGTGTGGCAATGTGGGCGGGATGCTTTTGCTATTTCTTATTAACCTTGCTTGTCCATGGAAAATCACCGATTCTCCTTGAAAAAAACGATATCCTCGGATAAGATAATCACAATAATATGTTGAGCTTTCAGCTTTATAGTCACACAAAAACAATTTCAATTCCCAACAGGCAAAGCAAGACCAAACACCACGGTGTTAAACATGCATTGACTTGTAAACCAAATTGTTAATAAATAAAATAACTAACTTTAAAATATATGCAATCATTCTGACTACAGGCATAATTAGTTGGTAATGAATGTTATTGCTTGGAACATTTTTGCAGCAACCACATGAAACATTCTTGTTGTCAAGCAACCCAGCAAACAAGGCAGCACAGCAAATCCCACTTGATTTGTTATTTACACAAAGTACACGCTCGACTTTAAGCGGTGTCGGACATTTTCTTTGAGCAAGTATAACATAGTTCTCTGTTGTCGCACGAACTTTCCACTTATTAAAAGTCCCCGTTTAACCCCGTACAGGGTCGCAGACAGCCGGAGCAGATCTCGATTGACACAGCGCACAAGGCAGGGATATACCCAGGATGGGAAATCAGTCGACCTCAGGGCACCTGGGGGGAATTTAGTCACGATGCCAATTAACCTAGGTAGCGTGTCTTTGGACTCTGGAAGGAAACCGTAGTGCCTAGCAAAAACTCACGCATGCATTGTGAAAAGATGCAAACTCCACACGTAAAGGCACTCAAACCAGGAATCAAACCCAGGACCTACTTCCTATGAGGTGGTAGCACTACTAATTCCACCACCATAGCAACATTCAACATTCCCTGTTTTAAATTGTGGTGAATGGGTAGTACATCTAGAGGTGGCAGGGGTGATGTGAAAATTACATCCCACAAAACATGTAGAAAGATACCAAGAATAATTTGCATGTTATTTTCCATTCATGTATCGTTAGCTTAAAAATAAGTGGATGGAAGTTTCTAAGATAAATATCAGGTAAGCATGTAAAAATATTTTACGCATGCCATTACCATCTAATGCAGACATGCAGTACACCGAAAACGTCGAATAATTAACGCACAGAAAGTACGTGGAAAATATATAGAATGAATATATGGGGGGCCACTTTTAATCTAGAATTTATAGGAAGCCTATTTTTAGAAATATAATTGACAAGACGTTTGTTTCGCACGCAATATAACGTGGTTATATATTTTTTTAAATTTTTATTTACAATTTATATGGCGTGCAATGGCTTATGGGTCTTCCACACAATTATCTTTCCAAACTAAATGCACTTTGGTCTATGCAAGGTGCCACTTAGAGTGAAGCGTTGGTTCACCAACAAGTCAACGAGGAGGGTGGCTTACCTGGACACACTGGCACAAATACATCCAACAGATCGGGTGGGAGCATAGGGGAAAAAATAGAAATAGATTACAAATAGTAACATTCCAAATTCAGTAACATAGCTCATTTTTATACACCAGCAACAAACAAATAATTGCACAAACAACATCTATGTCACAGTAAAAACCTAAAAGTTAACAAGGGCAAAAACGGCGTGTGTAGTCATGCATTGCTTAGCTTACTGAAAACCCAAGTAAGATTCCTGGTCACAGCTAACATCAGCGACAAACGATACCTGAATCGGTCCTGGGTCTCACCTTTTTTAAAAACACACACCAACAAACTGTGGTGACGATTTGGTCAGCAACACCCGCGAACAACGTGGGACGGACAGACCTCCATCCACCAGTGCATTGGCAAAGACCCATACATTACTGCTGTTATTTTATTAAAAAACTTCTTCTGGAGCTGGTCAATTGATATGCTAAAGCCACGCTCCCACCATCAGCTTTTGCAGAAAAACTCTTACACAGCACAATGCAGCCCTGACCACTTGCCACGCACTTAAAAAGTAGTCCAAGGGCTTATTAGTTATGCTTACTGTGACTTGGAGTACTTGGCAATAAGGAAGGTGTTCGGTCAGATTATGAGCGCATACAGTCATTTGGAAATGATGCTGAGCAGATATGATTTAAGTAATGGAGCCATGGGCAAGTAGACGTTGCACTAACCGATAAACGCAATAAAATGAGCTTGATTCACAGCTACGGCAAAAAGCGGTGCTAATATCCGAACCAGTCCAACCCCCCCCCCCTTCACTAACCTGCACTGACAAGTCGGATGGAGTATGGGCAAGCAATCCCTTTAATGGAGGCGTGAAAAAGCGTTCTTCTCACAATAATAATTATAGTCATTAAGGTCCCTGAACAATGGAATATAAAAAAGGTAAGAAAGGTCAGGACTGTAATGGAGGCAAAGTACCCCCTGAGCCCCGTAAATATTGCAAAAAAACGTCATTAATATTTAGCAGAGAAAATTCTTTTTTAAAAATTACTATGTAGGGCGATATGTTGGAAAGAAAATATTTACATTTCTGGACCACCGCCCTCTGGGAGATTTCTAGAGCCACCTTTTTCTCTGGGGCACAGAAAACATATTGTGATCCCTGGGTTTTCGAAATTGAACCCCGGAAATGGTTCTCCAACACAACCCAAAAGCAATGACTGCTGCTGTCCACTAAATCACAGGCCATTGCCTTTTATCACTGTAAGGATTTATCTGATGGGCAGAGGAAGGGCTGTTGTGAATGAATACAGCGTTTGACAAAAGCCTAATAATGACATCTCTACACTGTGCCCTCACGAATTAAAATATGCGTGGCACTCAGATGGAGTAGTGGCAAAGTGGTGAGCACACTACACTATGTGCCCGGTGACATGAATTCAATTCCCAGCCATGACTAACATCGTTCGTGAGTGGCATCTTACGTGGGCATGGGTGCCCCGCTGCCATCTCCTCCCACCCTCGACCTGAATTGACCAGCATGGCAAAAAAACGGTGAAACAGCACCCACAACGGATTTGGCACAGGGAAACCTTCATCAACCAATGGATCTACAAAGACATGTGAACTCTTATTATAGCTTTCACGGGCAATTGCTAGGTCAGTTTAAAACAAAAGTTCAAAGCTTATTGTCTGTAAAGCAAAGTATTGTTGAGAGGAGGCAAGTTTATTGTGCAGAAATCTAAGGTGAAATTATACAATTTTAAATCATGTGTAGCAAGGAAGTCAGCGTGGGTAAATTTTTTAAATCACGGTTTTTATTCTTTGCCGGTCACACACCTCAGATTCCAAGCGTAAACTCATCAAACTCCGTACATAATCGGTCACATCTAGCGCAGAAAACTGCCGACCAAAACGAGCATTCATTTCCCGTACAACCAAGAGACAGTCCACCATATCTGATCAGTGCCGTTGACTTTGAATTAAAGAAATCTGTTAATCGAGAGAGGAAATAAGTAAATATTTTCGTCCTTTAAATAAATTATTCTACTTGTGAACAGATGATAAAAATGACGACTTCCTTTCATATGTTGTTGAATACATGTATTTAGTCAATGGCGAATAAGCTGTAAGCGGGTATCGATAATAATGAATACAAACATGACAGATAATCTTCTGCTATGGCACGGGTATTCAGACGGCGCACAGACATAATCCAGAGAGGTGCCGAGGCACACAGACGTGTGGCTCAGCGCCACACACACTTATACACACACAACAAAAATTACAAACATCTCGTATACGGCCTCAACAGACTGTTTAGTGAAGTGCTGCTCGCGAGCACGGCACAGGAGGAGGTGGGTGACCAGCACAACGCCGAGCCGCCTCTGCCTCCCCGGTGCCAAGGTTGTACTGGTGGTGGCCGTGAGGGGGTATCGAACTCGGGTGGCCGGGTTCGTAGCGCAGCGCGATAACCGCTACGCAACCGCTCCCCGCACTCATAACAATAATTATTATTGCATGTATGGAGCGCTTTTCACCCGAGGGTCACAAATCGCTGCACAGAGCTGCGGAGAGAACGGCCACGTCAACAACGGCACCAGAATGTAAAATAAAGCAGCAACAACTTGTTGTTTATCTCCCAAACAAGAATACAGACACAAAGACACTGACACAGGGACACCGAGCGTCTCTCACGTACAGTGCCTGTGCCAGGCTAGGTGTCTCATATGAGGCCGTGTGGAAGCATCGAAGAGTTCCCCTGCTGCTAAGTCAGCGGACCAGGCCCCCCCATGAGCTCTGGGTTGACTTGGGGGGGGGGGGGGNNGATGTGCCTGGCCGCCGCGCAGCACGGCGGCGCCA
This sequence comes from Mordacia mordax, assembly GCA_036362905.1. Classification (NCBI taxonomy): domain Eukaryota; kingdom Metazoa; phylum Chordata; class Hyperoartia; order Petromyzontiformes; family Petromyzontidae; genus Mordacia; species Mordacia mordax. Next base: position 3,293,601 of record JAZEWT010000014.1, read on the forward strand.
CGCCGGGCGCCTCGCACTGCGACTCGGCTCGCTCTCTCAGGCGGCGCCGCGCGTCGCCCGCTTCGCCGGGCCGCCTCTCCGCTTCCCCGGGCCGCCTCTCCGCTTCCCCGGGCCGCCTCTCCGCTTCCCCGGGCCGCCTCTCCGCTTCCCCGGGCCGCCTCGCCGCCTCCCCGGGCCGCCTCGCCGCGCCCGCACAGGCCCTCTCCGACATCTGCGCCGCGACGGGCGGGCGAGGAGATGTTATTTATAAGAGGGGGGGATTAAAAAAACAACAAATTGTTTAGTTTTAAAACGTCTAATTGTGTATAAAGAACACAGGGAACGACGTTGAGAGTGTTGTCTTAGCGTGCGTGCGCGGGAATGGGCACTAATCACGTACTGTTACTGTACGCTAGCGCAGCGCGTCTCCGCTACCACTGGGGGAGCGTGCGGCGGTGCGCGCCAAGGGTTTAAAACAATAACGTTTGTCGACACAACCCGAGTCGGACACGAGTTTATTTAAAGATCATTCATGTCGGGAAAAGTGCTTTAGCATCGCTTTTGAGAGTGACTCCGAAGCGCAGCTCTTTCGGGGTAGCAGCAGCGCCTCGGGGAGGAGGAGGAGGGAAGCGCTTCCTGTGGAGGGACGGCGGAGGAAGGGCCGCTCGACACGGACGACTCGAGAGAGCAGATCCTGAAAGAAGTTCGTAAACTAAAGAATTCGTGGTTTTAGCAAAGGCGAATGTGAACCCGGCCGCCTAAACACGAGCGGGGTCTGGAAACGCTTTGCAATGGCAGAGCAGAACACGTCTAACAGCCACAGCCCCCCTGGTCAATCCACTGCTGGATGAGGGCCTCCCCACACTGTCAACGATGTCCCTCGAGAACTACACAGCACTCATGAGCAGAGAACGAACGACAAACAAGTTAATAACGGGCAACTGTCAGTACATAAACATATTAATATAATCTTTGTATTACTAGAGCGCTTCCTATCCATGCGGGCATCAATCTTCAGACTCCTTTTGAGAAGTCCTGGGTCGAGGTGTTTGACTAAGTGTATTACTTTAATGAGTGACACTAAATCCGATTACGAATGATGGTTATGTTAAAGATAAATAGATGATGTATAGTATTGAATTTGTAGAGATAACTTATGAGGGCAGTGCCGTTAAAGATAAGTGAGAATAGGGTTATATTATAAATACAAGATTAACATTACAAACATTGGTTCAATACGGCTCGTCATTTTGGTGACAGTATTCCAATTATGAAGCCAATTAGGCAATGACTTATATAAAATAACCGGCCACAAACTGGTCACGACCACTCAAGTGATCTCTGAATTCCCGCTCACCTTGCAGGCATAAGTAACATTTACAGTAGGCTATAGGGATATATGGCCTATGTCAAAATGTGTGTATCTTAGAATAGGCCAAAAAGCAACTAAATTGTTTTCAAAACACTTTCATTTGAATATTGTTTAATAAAAAAATCTACTGCCGAGGGGTTATGGCTGTGTTGTGTCCCCTTTATGGCTATAAGGACAACATAAGTGTCACGGTGAACAAAATAGGCAAGCAGATGGATGCGGTGTGCCGACCAATGTTAATAATAATTATTAATTATTGCATTTATAGAGCGCTGTTCACCCGAGGGTCACAAAGCGATGCACAAAGCTGCGGAAAGAACGGCACGTCAACAACATCATTACAGTTCAACTGAAAGTCAAACAGTAGCAGCACATTTTATAAGGACATTAAAAAAACAATTCTGCAACAAGGAAAGAATAAAAGTTCCCGAGCAGGCGCAGATAGGCAGAAAGCCATCATCCCGGCACGACAACACTGAGCCACATCGACAGTTCTGGCCGGAGGCCTTGAAAGCCTTTCGGCTGTTGTCGACGTGGGGCTGATGCGACGCACGGATAAATTAATCTGGGGACATCGACGACCACAGCCACTCACCGTGGTTCGTCGCGTCTCGCAGGTGTCACGGTTTAGGAGAAGTAGGTCCTCCTGACTTCGACTCGTTGTGGGGAAAGGACACTTGCCACCATGTGACAGCTCAGCGAGGCTGTGACCAAAGGGCAATCTCCATGTTAGTCATGAAGACATGTGATGCAATTCACGGGATTGTTTGACTCAGCGCTTTACAGTAGACAGTCTCGCATTTGCTAGTATTCAGTCTTACACGGACTTTGTGTACGGAAACGCATATGATTATCGTGAACATAAAGTCGGCAGTTAAAGTTGACAAAACGGGTTGCATATGTACAAGCACGTGAAAAGTTTGCCTGAAAGCCTTTGCACGCTTACAGCGTGTAAAAAATAACGTTATTGCTGGATTTGCCGTTCTTATCTCGTTGTTGATGTGCCGTTCTCTCTGCAGCTGTGCAGCGCTCTGTGACCCTCGGGTGAAAGGCGCTAAACAATGCATTTATTATTATTATTACATTTTCAGATGACCAATTAGTGTGACATGCCACCGGCAGGCGGGCAGTGAGTGTCATTGTGTGTAACCTCATGCTGCATGAGAAGACCCATGTGTTGCTTGTGTAAGCTTAGCGAGAGCTTAGGACAAGAGGCGGCCTTATTCCTACCGACATTGGCCCATAGATGGCTTATCGGTAACAGCCGGTGCTAACAATGCTTTTTTGGAGTAATTTATCTCAAGGTCGCAAGTACACGTGGTAGAAAGGTCACCGCAGTAGATACAATTGTTGTTGGAAAGCTGTGGGTTTTGACGGTGTGATGTGTGAGAATTGCTCTTAAAAGGTACTCTTTCGGGATAGCCGCAGTGAGTAGCGCTGCTGCCTCACAGCAAGAATCACCCGGGTTTGATTCCCAGCTCGGGTGCTTTTTCGTGTGGAATTTGCGTGTTCTCCCCGTGTCCGCGTGGGTTTTCGCCGGGTACTCCGGTTTGCCTCCACCGTCCAAACACACGCTGCTGCTGCCCATGCCTGGGTACAGCCCCACCTTGCGCTTTCTGCCAGGATAGGCTCCGTCGCCCCCCGCGACCCTGTACAGGATTAAGCGGGTACTGATAATGAAGGACCACAACCCACCTACTGGTACCATCACCTACATGACGACACATTACCCATAGCCAGTGACCACAGTACACGTTAACCATAACTCACACATCCACCACTACTACGCTTGAACCAAATGGGCAACAACGTGCTCCGCACAGCGGGACTTGACAATGCCGATTATGTAATGATGTAGGTTTTCACGGCTCGATGCATGATGATTGCTTCGAAAAGCTGCTCTCTCTCTACGGGGAGGAGATACTCGATTTGTCGAAGAACCTCGGCAAACTTCGCAGCAAGAAGATGACGATGCTCAGCAATCTCGCCTTCTTACAACGCTGCCGGGACAGCAACATCGTCCCAAGATTCTACAAACTACAACACACACTGCAGCTGAGGAGGACTGAACGCATTCTACATCGTGCAAGCATGGACCTTCTACGAGCATCCATCGCGGATACAAGACGTCAACTGGACGACACAGGTAAGAGACTGTACAGCATACACCTACGCTTAGCAGAAACACTCACCAGAGACTTGTTTAACAAACTAGATGATATAACACACAGGAGAGCAGAACGACAGCATGCTGAATGCACACAGAGACAGCAGAAAAAGTATGAACATCTAACAAGCCATAGGCAGAAAACAGTACAAAGCAGGGAGGGGGAAATCACAGCTCCGGGGGTGGGAATAGGATATGGAAATTAGTGTCAAAGTGACCTAGAAACGGACTCACACAACAAAGAACACACGCATCACGCCCACACATATAAGGAGACAATAGAAGCCGCGCACGAACACTTCGCCTGAGGATGCCTCCAACGTGTGAGGCGAAACGTCGCGAGGAGAGGAGAGAGAGCCATCGACGCGGCTGTCCCGAGAGAGCAGCTTTTCGAAGCAATCATCAATGCCGATTATATCCCATCACCTTCCGTCCAGCGACCCCGCAGGAGCATGTGGGTTTTCCTCCCGAAACTGCTTTCGTTCAGCTAATTATTCACATGGTCATATATGCAAATGTTTCGAACAGAGAAGGGGCAAGTAGTCATTGCACTAACCTATAAACCCAACAAAATGAGCTCGGTTCCCAGGTACGGTAAACATCGGTGGTAATATCCGAACCATTCTATCCCCCACGCCACCCTCGCTAAACTGCACTGACAAGTAGGATGATGTCTCGTAATGGTAGACTAATAATTACCTTAATAAAAGTATTTCCCAGCTGTATTATGGGACTAAAATAACACGCCTTCCAACACCAAGCAAATTCATGTACTTGAGAGCTCGGGTGTCTGGCACGGGCCAGGGATACCTTTGCAGAGCCCCAGTATTGCCACAACCCCAGTTAGCCACCCCAGTAAATATGCCAACGTTGGAATGTAAGAGGGCTGCGTTCCAAGCACTCGCTCCAATCGCATCATCTCTTCGCACAACACGTGTGACCCTTTTGAGCAATGGAATGGAAAATTGCGCTGATCACAGGTTTGTATGCAGTGTGAATTACTGGCAGGATAATTCAGGAGCGGTTGGAATGTTTTTTTATACAAATAGTGTCATAACTCTTTGTCCTAACAAGTAGCAGCGTTTGCAGATGTTCATGGCTTGTTTCGGCCGAGAATTCTAACTAAAAAAACGTGCGAAAAAAAACCTGCACAACCGCAATGGTGTGATCTGTTCTATACAGGATAACCAGTTCGAGCGAGGCATGCGAAGTTATAACCATGGTACATTTTGATCACGATACAGATGAATAAAAAACAGAAATGGTGTTACCCCTTCTAACAATAATACAGGTGTTAAGATGTTCAAACAAATACACACGTTTACAAGGCACCAAATTTGCAATAACCACACATGAATATGGTGAAATATGCAACGAATATATGGTGATGCCGATATTTCACCCATGCAATTCAAACTGATGATTTGCTATAATGATTGCTTTGAAAAGCTGCTCTCGGGACAGCCGCGTCGATCGCTCCCTCTCTCCCCATCGCGACGTTTCGCCTCACACTTTGGAAGCATCCTCAAGCGCTACTTAATAGCGGACAATGTTTTCGAACTGTTGTAAATTAGCTGCTATACCACTCACCGGCGTCTGTTTTCTATTAGCACTTGTTTAAAACATGTTGGTAATTTTCAGTAAGAAAAATGGGTCAGTATTTGGCA
>JAZEWT010000014.1:3315013-3348242 GCA_036362905.1 Mordacia mordax
GCCACGAGAACCGCTCGGTGGAGAGCCAACGAGCCGCTCGGCTCCTGCACTCGAGGCTTAGCACAAATGAGTGGCGGGTATCAGCCAGGTCGCACGCGTGGAGTCGGCCGCTACGCACGCGCCGCAAACGTGGCGTGGTGCCGAGCCGCATCCTGATGAGCAAGCGGGGCGACGCAGAGCCGGAGGCGAGGGGGGGGCTCACGACCTCCCCCGCCACGCGGAGTGCACGGGGCTCCTGCGCTCTTTCCGTCTCGGCGGACGGAGTCGGGGTGGGACGGCGGGCGGCGCGGCGTGGGGCGGCGCGGCGACGCGAGGCTTCACTCACGGCTCCATGAAGAAGTGCGGCAGGGCCATGACGACCGTCCCGACCGCCATGACGGTGGTGCCAATTGCGATGAGGCGCGGGCGGTGGAGCTGGGAGCCCATGTAGCTCACGATGAGCACCACCAGGAGGTTCCCTACACACGGACACCCCAACGGTACAGCGGTCACGTTCAGCTTGGCTGCTGGGAGACCCGCGAAGCTGATCGCCAGCTCCACCAGAAGCAGATGGCCTGCACATTGGGAGTGACAGGTTAAAATATCCTCTGGGGGAACCTGAAGATGTTTTTTGGTGGGTGCTGTAAGAAATGTTCAATGAGTGAAATGTAATTGTGGCCATGCAACCAGAACTATGGACCACACAGTTAACCAAGAGAGCCCCACAGAGATCAATCCGTTATTATTTAAGCTGGAAGGAAACCGTGGAGCTATGTAACACTTTTTTGTTGTCCAGCGAGGAGGGGTAAACAGACAATGGGCACAAAGGTAGGGTTATACCGAGGATGGAACATCAGTCCACCACAGGGCTAGGGGGCAATTTACTCAGTAGGCCAATTAAAATAGGCAGTAACATACGTAGACTCAGAGATACTTATAGACAGATAACCTAAAGTTTGAAGACTGCGGCCATGCATCCCAAACTATAGACCACATACTAAACACATACACTCAAACAGATACATGGAGACTCGTAGAAATACATTGATACATTAACGATAAGCTACGGTACACTGTAGTGTAATTGAGGCCATGCAACTGAAACTATGGACCACACAATGCAATGACGTAGGTTTTCACGGCTCGATGCACGATGATTGCTTCGAAAATCTGCTCTCTCGGGACAGCCGCGTCGATCGCTCCCTCTCCCTCCATCGCGACGTTTCGCCTCTGACACGTTAGAGGCATCCTCAGGCGCCTGAGGATGCCTGTAGAGAGAGCAGCAGCTTTTCGAAGCAATCATTGTGGACCATAGGGCGAATCTCTGGCGCAGTCCTTCAACGGTGGAGAAGAGCAAAACCACAGGGACTCACTGCTCAAGGCCTCTCGCTGTGGCCAGCAAGCCTCGACACTGGCACCAAGTTTCCGATCGCATCACCACGATCACACACAAGCGCAGCGTGGATGGCGGTTACTGCGGTGACGGCGATCCGTGTGGCGGGGGCTCACCCATCTCGAAGCCTCCGTCGATGGTGCCGACGAGAGCGCTGGGCAGCAAGAAGCGCCGCTCGATGGTGGTAATGGCGCCCTTCATGTAGGCTGCCGTGAGCGCTTTGCAGAAGTACAACAGTGAGAGACTGGCCAGGAACGCCTGCCAGAGAGAAATATGCCCTCATGTAGTCTACGCCAGGCATTGGGGCAGGTGCTGTTAGCGAGAACCTATGAAGGACAGCACAGTGCATGAGGAAGCGGTAAGGCCTACATCACGCCCGGCCCTCTTTGTCTCCAAAGCACTGGTGTTTACATACATTGCACCAGGATGCGTGACTTCTTATTTAAGGCTGAGTCGACCTCAGTGAAGTCCAGGTGTGTTTCAAATTCACACGGGTAGACCAGCCATAAGCTATCCCACTGGTAAATGAAGGCCTCAGAAAGCCGTTCACCATCCCTCACTGCCCTGTGATGTAACATTGGCTCTAATACCCTGGCACGGAGTCGGCGTCTCACCTTAATGCTGGCATACCAGGGGATTTTAGAAGCCTTTGAACCAGGGCTTTCTCCAAGCCACCGCCCCTTCTCCATAATCTCTTTGCTGGAAAAAATGAAATAAAATCTGAATGTTAATAAACACATTGCCGAGGTGGCCTGGTGCCTCAGAGGTCAGAGGAATACGCTGGAATCGCTGAGATCCTGGCTTCGAAGTGAAGGTTCAGTCACACATGATTTTACTGGGTTTTCAGACTCAGTGATAAGATCCATTTCAATAGTCCTAATACAATAAATTGCAATTTATAACGTGCGCACTTTCAATGTGGAAGAAATTCTGAGGACAATTCGGAATCGTGAGGAAACCACAGCCAGGTGGGGGAGGGAGAAGGCAGACAAATGGTTGGCCAGGGTCAACATTTATCAGACAACTGTGGGCAATTGATCAACGAGTGCTTCTTTTTGGTTATGGGAGGAAACCGGAGAAGGCAGAGGAAACACTCGCAAACCAGGGGGAGAACACAAATTCCACACAAAATGGCACCCGGACTCGGTAACTGCAGCGTCCCCAGGCAGGGCGTTCTTTTGGTGAGTTGTCGATGTTACCACTGCACCAGGCTACTTGCCCAGTGAGATGCTTTCGCCAGTACCAAAAGGGAAGAGACTTCACCCCGACTCTCGTGGAGAAGCAGCTTTCAACGCAGTGAATGTGATGGTCTCACCGTGATCATCAATGACAGCGTGGAAATAAACTGTTACCGCATTTAAATTTGGCTGAACTCAGGTCTGAGAATTAAAAACGTTGGTTTGATTGACATTCGATAATCAGTTGTACAGCGGAGCGAGCGGGACACGTGCTGCGCTCCAATAGTGGAAACAAAACAACTTAAAGAGATGTCAGGAACGGTCACATTCTGATGAGTGATCTCAGTCCCAAACGAACATAACTTCTCTTCGTGACATGACAGCAATCGTACAATGGAATTTAATTGTGGCAAAGGATAATGAATAGAGGGCGGCACGATGGCCCAGTGGGTAGCGCTGTCGCCTCACAGCAAGAAGATCCCGGGTTCGAATCTCGGCTCGGGAGCTGCTTTCTGTGTGGAGTTTGCGAGTTCTCTCCCCGTGTCCGCGTGGGTTTTCGCCGGGCACTCAGGTTTCCTCCCACAGTTCAAAAAAACATGCTGCAGCATAGGTTAATTGGCTTGCAGACTAAATTGGCCCGCAGTGCCAGGTGATGGACTGATGTCCCATCGTGGGTATATCCCTGCCTTGCGCCCTGTGTCTGCCGGGATAAGCTCTGGCTCACCGCTACCCTGTACAGGACTAAGCGGTTCCTGCCAATGAGATGAGAATATTGAATAGACTTAAACATATAAACACAATTCCTTACCAACCTACACACACATAAAACACGGCTGGGATCTAACTGAATGAACTGACAATGCAGGCCAACACGGTACACGAGGGGGTGGGTCGCCAACACCACCGCCAGCCCATCTTGACCTCGCTAGTGCTGATGTTTACTAACCACAGCAGATTACCCTTGAAGGGTGAGGTGACCTAGGAGCGACCCAAAGCAAGTTCTTGACCGTTATCAGGAATCAAACTCGGGTGCCCCGCCGGGCCGCCAGTTTGGATGATGCGGCGCGTCAAGCATCGCACCATCGCTCTCCACGACATCGCCACCGCCAGCACATCAGACGACCACAGGCTGCAAACGTCGTCACTTACCGACTGAAATAACGTAGGGCGACGATGGCGATGCCGCCTCCTCTTGACGCCCGTTGTCGGCGTTTGAAAAACACCGGCGCCGGCGCGTCGGGCAGCAGCAACACGTGTTGTGGCCAGTGCCTCCCCAACAGATGTCTGCTGCAAGCGACTCTTTCACGGCAGGCATGTGCTCGGAATGCTGCTCGGAGCCGATTATAATAACTACCAGCAAGACTCAGATGTCGCCTCCTCCCCCCACCACCACCCCGGCCTGAATCGTACCGTTACGATGCTTGAATGGTCGCGTTACACTGAGGACTTTGTCCAAGTGAAGTGGTTTACGCGTTAGTTTTTTTGTTCGTACAATGAGTTAGGATTGATTCTTTCCCACGTATCGATGTACACTCGAGAGCTGTTCTTTTGGGATAGCCGTGTCAGGCTTCTGAAAGGTGCCCCCAACGTGGGAGGAAAAATATTTCCACGAAAAGTGAAGTGCTTGACACTGCTATCCCGAAAGAGCAACTGCTCGGAGGAAATCTCGGGAATGTTAATTTCAACGTAGTAAAGAGGGACAGCGGTGGTATAGTGGTTGTTGCAATTGTGCTGTAAACTCCGGTTATGACTAACAATGAGTGGCAAGCAATATCCGAATCTATCCTCGGCACAGCGTTTACCAACAGCCCTCATGACAGGCATGGAATGAGCAAGCCCTCATCCAGGGGTGAATTGGTCAGGTGGTGGAAATTCTTAAATAACAGCTGTAATGGGACTTTAAATCAAGTATAGATGCAAAAATGGCATGGGGAATCCTCTAGATGGGTTTATCGTGGTGGCACCAATGCCACCTAAAAACCATGCTGAGGAAGTTAAGGGAAAACCACCTCAGCAGCTATTTGTCTCTAGCCATAGCTAAATAATCATAGCGCAGAGAAAATAATATATATTCACCATCATGCATGGTCTATCCACTGCTGGATGACGACCTTTCCAAACATCTTCTCGAGGCATCCTCGGCGCCTGACGATGCCTCTAACGTGAGGCGAAACGTTGCGAGGTGGAGAGAAGGAGCGATCGACGCGGCTGTCCCGAGAGAGGGCAGCTTTTCGAAGCAATCATCATGCCAAGTAAATGTTCGTACATCTTCCACAGAACAACGTAAACTTTTTGTATTACTGTGGTCACAATAAAGCAAAGATGTGAAAATTTGTAAAAATATAAAACTTAAATGTCGAATTTCACCATTGTAAAGCGAATTCCTCCGTGGGACTAATACCATCTCTTCCCCATCCTCACCCTGATGGCAAAGCTGCTTCAGAAGCCGCTTATGAAGCAAGGTGATTTAGCCAACGTGCATAGCGGTGCGTGCTCAAGAGCAAATCACAGCATATGATTTGGCTAAAGTTTAATTACGTACGTGAACATTCTGCCGCGTCGATGAAATGCGGTGCGGTAAATCACACTTTGTTGGATTAAAGACTTAAAATGTAACACTATTAAGCACAAAGTAAAATTTGCTAAAAACAATGAGGCAAAGGTGCAGCCCTGCAATTCTTTCCTCGTGCCACTACTGGAAAAAAGGCTTCCATTACCAGAAGCTCGACTGCCTCCCCCTACAGAGTATTTGGCCTACTCTTCCAGACGTTTTCAAAGAGATTAGCCAAACTTTATATGAACACACAAGACTTGCTGATCAACAAAACTGTGGCGTACTCACACTCAGCGGTGGATAGAGATGGGGGGCGACTTAACAAACTTGTTAAGTCGTTCTGCCGCGTCGGGAGGTCGAACCTCTACGTTGGTAATCATTACAATACGGCAGCATCCAAGCCTTTTGATGCAGGATGAAGCAACGTGTTTTTACTATAAGGTATACAGATGTCAGTATGGGGGGCGGCACGGTGGCCCAGTGGGTAGCGCTGTCGCCTCCTCACAGCAATAAGAACCCGGGTTCGAATCTCGGCTCGGGTGCCTTTCTGTGTGGAGTTTGCATGTTCTCCCCGTGTCTGCGTGGGTTTTCATTGGGCACTCCGGTTTCCTCTCACAGTCCAAAAAACATGCTGCTGCATAGGTTAATTGGCTTGCAGACTAAACTGCCCGCAGTGCCCGGTGATAGACTGGCGTCCCATCGTGGGTGTATCCCTGCTTTGCGGCCTGTCTGCCGGGATAAGCTCTGGCTCACCGCGACCCTCTACAGGACGAAGTGGTTTCTGACGATGAGATGAGATATCAGTATGGCTTAATAAGGAACCATTATTAAAGTTGCAAGTTATTTTCACATTTAAACCTGCCCAAGCCTCAAGACTATTTTTCAGGGGGGTCCTGTATTAGGATGTTTTTTTCTAATTCCATTAATGAGTTGTAGTTATTTTTTTTGGGTCGGACCGTGTTGGTATAATTAATTTACATCTTTAACTACAAAATACATCTTTAACACCTGACAGAGCCAACCAAATCAAGCTGTCATCTGAGCAAATATCTTAACTGCATTAGTTGGTTAAAACTGACATTGTACCAACATGATCTGAGCCAACGCAAACTTATTATGAATTATAAGTAGTTATAAAAGCCTACGCGTATATATACAGTATTTGAAGATCCATTGGTGTTTTTGGCTTTCATGTGAAGAAACTGGAGCAAGCTATGGGTACTTTTTGCCAATGTACACGTTACAAGTAGAAAAGATTTTTACCATTTATGGCAATAATACAGGTGTTATGATCTTAAAACACCAATGCATTGATATTGCATTGTCCTGAGCTGACTGCCTTTTGGCAACATCTGGCTAACGCTGACAATCAGGCTCAAAAGAAAGCCATATCTGGTGTAGGCCAATCAGTTTGAAGGACAATGCATATGTTATCAAAGCTTCCTGTTTGCATACTTTGCCACAAGTATGTGCGGCTTTTGCAAACTAGACACTTTGTGAAAAATGTGTCTATTTTGGTGTTTTAAGATCTTAACGCCTGTATTATTGCCAGAAATGGTAAAAACGTATTTGAATTGCTACAAAACTGGAGGAAACCCACCACAGCCAACAGGAGGCAAAGCTCAAAGTTTGAGAAGTGTTCACGTTTGCGTGGGGTGAGTACTGAGTTTTCAACAAAGGACGATTTTCATTCTCCACAACTTTTTTATTACCAAATATTTGATTGTTAAAGATCTGTTGCGCAAAGTTTTATGCGATAGCTTAAAAAAAGGCTCCCCGACTCGTGTCGTGTTAATGACGTCAAGAGAAGACACCCAGACGCGTAACCCCGTCTGCAGCGAGACATCACACGGAGACGTGGCCGTGACATGGGTTGAAAGCACAAAGACAAAGCTCAGCACTAAACATAAGCTTCGTCTAGATTTTCTAGACTGCCGTCAGCCACTGCGATGCAACATAAAAAAAAAACTGCCTTAAAGTAAATAACATTGTGCTGCACGATAAAACTTAACTATGTTAACTAAACTTAATTTATTCATGTGGTATTGAAGGTTACAGTGTGGAATAACTGAGATTTAATGTTTTTCCTATTTACAGCCCTGACTGCTGAATAAATGCTGGTCAATGCGGGGTTGGTGGCGGTGGTGTGCCTGGGATTCCTCGGTCCGGTTCAGGCATCACTCGCCAATGACATTGGACAGAATCAATCTCGGGTGCTCGGGTTCTTGAGCAACACGCGAACCGCTGCGTCGCCATCAGCTATGAGCAATTCACTGTTGGATGAAGGCCTCTAAGTATTCACTATAATATAAACGTCGATAAACAACCAAAGCCACTCTTTTTCTGTAATTTGCTACATTTTTACGTGACCACATTTAGTATACCGCCACATCTACCCTCCAAGTGTGGCATCGCAGTTATGCGGAGGTGTTCTCTGATGCGCTTTCAGGCTGTGCTGTGTGCACAATAATGCAAGTCACACTTCAGCGGGCACTCGGTACGTTGCACAGCCACTGTTACTCAAGTGAGAATGATTTGCAAACAAGATATTGCTGGGAAAATACTAAGGCCCCTCTTTGTGCTTTCAAGCTGCTCGTCAAAACATGGAATTCATGTCCTGCTATGACTCCAACTTTGTGTACACAGAGGTTCACCGCTGCATTCTGTTTAACCACTTCACCATGCACTGTTACCACTGTGTGAGTTTTCGTAGCTGTGCTGCGCAGCTCTCCCAAACTGTGCTGAGGTTGTATCGCGCGACGTTTGGTATGATGCCCCAGCCCGCGGACCGGAATGTCGTACACAGTGCCCGATAACACATGGCACGTGTGTACGGCAGGACAACCATAATAACCTACACACGGGATCACTTTGCTTCAACTAAACACTTACACTCATGTGGTTTTCTGATACGCTTACGGGTTGAACAACGTTGATTGGTACGAGCCCAATTCTTAATTGAATACAGTTTCTGAACAAGCTACCAAGGACATGGAGAAAACGTCCTACAGACACTTTGCCAATGTAACGATGCAGGTTTTCACGGCTCGATGCGCGATGATTGCTTGGAAAAGCTGCCCTCTCACGGGACAGCCGCGTCGATCGCTCCCCCTCTTTCCCCATCGCGACGTTTCGCCCCACGCGTTGGGAGGCATCCCGCCCCTGAGCATAATGACGTAAGGCAACATCCACACGTTGGGAGACCTCAGGATGCCTTCAACGTGTGAGAGGCGAAACGTCGCGATGGGGAGAGAGGGGGAGCGATCGGCGCGGCTGTCCCGAGAGAGGGCAGCTTTTCGAAGCAATCATCAGACACTCTGCCGACCAACACCGGGAACACAACCCAAAAAAAACGCATGGGAGAGCTCTTTGTTTTTCCAGTTTAAACGATTATTAACCAACACTAAAGTGGAAATAGTTGATTTTTTCTTTCTCACAAAGGGTAGAGGCAGAGTGGATCACTTCTACGACTTCACCCGGCCCGCAGAAAATCCTTCATTTTACTGTGGACACAGCAAAAAAAAAACTAGCATCATCATCATCATCATGTTCTCTGCCAAAGGGCAGATCCACGGCTATTCAACGAAAATGATCTAACTCCTAACTCTTCACGAGCACTACCACACTGGGCTTCTGTTCAGCAATGATTAGAGAAGTATAGTCGGGGCTTTACCATTTCTGGCAATTACACAGGTGTTAAGATCTTAAAATACCAAATAGACATTTGGGTTTTTGCAAACTGGACACTTTGTGAAAGGTGTCTATTTGGTGTTTTTAAAGATCTTAACACCTGTACAACTGCCAGAAATGGTAAAACCTTTTCTCTTTTTTTACATATCTATACTGGCAAAAGAACCCATAGCTTAAGGACAGTCGACTTGGTGGTTTCATGAGATGTCCATGGCCCTGGGGAGGCCTTCACCCAACAGTTAATTCACCACAGATGATAATGACAAAATCTTAATGAATGAAATAAACATTACTTCCGTTAATTTCATGAACCCTACTTACAATGCAGTACTTACACTTCGGGGTTTCTTGTTTAATTTCCACTCAAATCTGCAAAACAGTCACAAAAATAAATTAGATTCCCTTCAATGTCCTCATGTGCTCGTTTCTCTCGGTGACAAAAACAAACCTGCCTGTAGTTTTAACACAACCAGAATCACCCTGATGCTTTGCGAATGCCTCTTATTCATCAAGTTCCTCTTGTCCCCGTCACACAACGCGCAAATGCCCCGCGTGCGACAGCTATGCCACCGGCGTGCCCGCCGCGTCACCCGTGTCACCACTACCGCGGGGCTGCACCGCGCTGGCACAGCATCATTGCCACACCGGTCACGCTAGTGGCGTACCGGTGCCGTGCTTTGTGCTTCCTTTTCTTGTGGCTGCCGTGCGGGAGAGCGGCTGCCGCTGCCGCCGCCGCCGCCGCGGGAGCGAGCTGCTCTGGCTGGCCGCCGCCGCCGCCATCAGTTGGCTTGGCAGGCGAGTCGCTGGCGGCCTCGGCCTCGCCGGGCTCCGGCTCGCACTCCCGCGCCACTACCTCCTCCTCCACGGCCGGCTTAACCTTCTCCTCCCGCCGCTCATCTTTCTCCAGCTTCTCTTCTGTGGTTGGGGGTTGGGTGGGGGGGGTGACCATGAGTGATGGGCAGGGAGGAGAATAAGGGTCGGGATTTACATCCTCAGTGGCAGTTACTTCAATTCCTGAGCAACTCAAGGTGCATTACGTCACACATGGCCTCATATCATCTCAACAATTCCAATGTCCAACTGCTGGTCAAGCCAAGGGAACTAGCAGCTCTACTGACAGCTGTCATTGTACTGCATAAGGTATATACAGCACTGGCATGTAAGTGGATATTAGTCTGCCAGTACCAGATGCTTCTATGCAGTTGTTTTCCCTCAATTATGTGATAGTACAGAAGTACACTGCAAGTATTTATTTTGATGCACTACTCTTCTGCGTATAACATAGTCTTGCGTAAGGCTGCCACTCAGCCACATTTGATATTTGAAAGGTTTTATTCATTTGCCTTTTAAGCGAAAGCACTGAGAGTTTATTGACAACACCTTTATATCTCCCGATTGTTTTGAGTTCAAAATGCTTTACGGTCAATACACGTAGTCTTAGTACATCTCTGGAGAGAAGATGAGACGATGATGAGCAACCTACACAGTGAAAACAAACACTCCGACCTGATCAAGGAACAGGGAACACTCACTTTTATCTTCCTCTGCTCCATCTTGGTTCACAACTACACCCACAGCCTATGGAAACAAGCACATGTGATTGACTTTGTTGACATATAGATGCTCATTGTAGTGGTGATAGAGCCTTCTCGCGCGCTGCTTCAAGACTCTGGAATGCCCTTCCACTGGAGATTTGTTCAGCTGAGTCCTTGGGCATCTTCAAATCCTGTCTCAAGACTCACTTGTTCCATAAAGCTTTCAAGTCCTCCGGCTAGGACTAATGATGCCGCTCAGTGTTGTCGTTCCAGGATGTTGGCTCTCTTCCAACCTGCGCCTGCTCGGGAACATTTGTTCCTTCCTTGTTTGTTGAATAATTATTTCTTTTTCTGCTGACTTTATGTCCTATAATTTATCTCTACTGATTGACTTTCAGTTGAACTGTTCTGATGTTGTTGTTGACATGGCGTTCTCTCCACAGCCCGGTTTTGTAAAAAAAAAACCCCCAAAAATACGTTGTTGTTTCTGATTTTCCATTCTGTCACTGTTGTTGACATGCCGTTCTTTCTGCAGCTCTGTGCAGCGCTTTGTGACCCTCGGGTGAAAAGCGCTCTATAAATGAAATTATTATTATTAGTATAATTTGTACGCTTTTCAATCTGGGGATAATCCACCCGTGCATATTTACACTACAGGGAATAATATTTGCAATGATTTAAATACCTAACCATGTGATAACGTTTTAATTTAGTTTGGACTTGTGTTTTTTTATTTTTTGGGAAGCCTCGGCTGGGCCACTTTTGCAAATTATAATTCTCCTCGTCTCTCGAATTCTCATCTGATTAAATAAAATAAAAACTTAAAGCTTGATGAGGACATCTTTTGAGGTGACCATTTGAGCGAGCTATTGAATCCGTTACAAACTGCTGCAGAGCAGTGCGTTAGCCCCAGTGTTTTTAAAATGCCCACAGAAGGAGATTTCACAGAACGACTTGAGATGCCTTCAAGAAAATGTGGTAGAAGGCACACTTTTCCACTTGAGAGAAATGTTTGTGACAACAGTGAACCCCAAAATATTCTCAGAACCGGAATGTATCCAAATTAAGCAAATAAAAACATACATTTTAAGGTTTTGTTTTAAATATAGATACTTAAGAGTGCTCACTACACATGATAAGCCCGTTTAAACAAGGGCGGCTGAAATCTAGACTTGAAACCATGTTATCAACCGTGCTGGCACATTGTCTCCAACTCCTGGAGTCACCCTCCCAGCCAACCAGACACTGAGTGTCTCTGGCTTAATTGTTTCGAGGCAAAGAAAGCATCAACTCACGGCGGAGGATGTGACGGAGGATTTGCTGAACAATCTCTCGGCCTCTTTAAATCTCCGGCTCTTTCTCTCGACAGGTCCAGAGCCTCCCCTGCGAGGCCAGCCAGGCAGAAAGCACATCAACACGTAGACATTACAACCTTTAAACACAGAGCACGCGTTTCCTTTAATAACTTCCACCATTCAATAGCCATCTCTTTAGTAGCGATTCCATAAAATATATACGTACACAGCTTGGCGCAACATTATGACGCACAACTCAATATAAACCTTAGCATTATGGTGCAGAAAAATAACGTAATATTAAAATATGCACTCCCAGAAGGCAATGTGGTTGGCAGGCTGTGTAATCAACAAACTATTTTTAAAGGTGAAGACATGGACATGTGAAGAAGCAATAGCCTTATTTTGAATTTTGTTATGATCTCGTAACAACACTCGTGATAATTTTGAGTTGTGTTCATCAAGCACGGCACAGCTTGGGAAACTGTTGGCGCTGGCTCACTGTCTGCGGTCCCTTCCAGCTTGTTTTGTGGCTTCTCATTGACCGTGCGACGTAAGCTGGTGCGTGGGGTCCTAGCTGCCAGTGGCTTGCCTCTGGTTGGAGAGGTAGCGGTCCCATCCTCTCACGATGTTCCCATACACTTGAGTGTCCTCCAGGTAGCTCCCTTCAAACGCGTAGATCTGTCGCTCCAGATTCTTCAAAGTCTCCTGTGAAACATCGATTGCGAAAAAACACATCGGCCCTCGTTTTTGGCAGCACGCAAATCGGTGCCGTGTGACATCAGTTTATTAAAATCAAAAGGTCTCATTGCAGGAGATGTTCGCTTGAAGGGAGGATGACCGACGGTCAAGAACAGCAATAATAATAATTGCATTTTTATAGCGCTTTTCACCGCAAGGTCACAAAGCGTTGCACAGGGCTGCGGAGCAATGACAGCCACGAAATTGAATGGCTGAGAGCGGACGACCCATCGTCCATAGAGGATGGCAGTGATAAGGTGAGTCACACGTTTAATAAACAATAACACTATTTGCAGTGATGTAAGTTTTCACGGCTCGATGCATGATGATTGCTTCGAACAGCTGCTCTCTTGGCACAGCCGCGTCGATCGCTCCCTCTCTCTCCGTCCATCGCGACGTTTCGCTTCTCCCACCTTGGAGGCATCCTCAGGCGTGAGAGGCGAAACGTCGCGATGGAGGGCGAGAGAGGGAGCGATTGACGCGGCTGTGCCGAGAGAGCAGCTGATCGAAGCAATCATCAACACTCATTAATAACGCGCGGCGCAAACTCCGCGCTTAGGGACAACACGTGGGTTACTGAGACACGGAGCCTGGGGGATGGCTCTGAGGATGGCAGACGAGAGGTGATGATGTCGTTTAGGAAGGTTTTTTGAACGTCGAGGTTATGGTGCGGGGAAAGACTCTTTCAGGGGGTAAACATGTAACGTCGGGCCCCACATGAGCCTATCGCTGATGATGAACGATGTAGCAAAGCGGTGGTGCGGCGTCACACGTGGATATATGCTGACAGCCCGCGTCAGACTCAGGACCTCATTTGTTTACCACTCACTCGAACGAACATCAAGAGTTACGCTAGGACACAGGGTATTATACTGTATAGCACAGCACAGCAGCACACTGCAGTATTCCACTACCATCACACACATCGACAACCTTGATTGGCAGCACTATTAAACCTTTGACTTGTATATATCCCACTGGTATCACTGTAGTATTGTTATAAAACGCAGTGCCTGGACACAATCAACACAGTTGCTGACATGCCGTTCTCTCCACAGCTCTGTGCAGCGCTTTGTCACCCTCGGGTGAAAAGCGCTCTGGAAGTGAATATTATTATTCCTAGATACTCTAACACTGACTAGAAAAGCAAAGACATTTGTAACACGTTATAATGCACATCACAATACCATACTAGGTAATAAAGGCAGGTATAATTGTACAAATTATAACACGCATTGTTATAACACGAAATACATTAACACTCAATAATGCGAGTATTATAGCGTTAATAACATTACTATAACGCACATTACAGTACTGTTACAACTCGACTGTACAATAACAACCGACACCGTAGTATTGTAAAACTGTTACACTATAACGCATTAGACACCAGTCACACAACCATTACAGGAAGGCACAGGTTATAACGTTGTAAGTTATAACTTGTACACACCACGTGTCCTAACCATTCCTCTTATGAACACTAGATTAGCACACATTACCGTAACATGGTATTAAACTACACAGTAATTATATTACATTTGCAGTATTATCTTGGCACGTATCATAACATGCTAACCACAATCCACAACCGTTATTATAACACAGGGTTATAGTAACTCAGCCGCTCGCACTATAACATACTTCATCTTTACACTTTAAACTATTGTCAAGATAACGCCTTGACGGATGGCGGGGGGGGTTTGTGCAGAGAGCGGGCAGAGCCGATGTCAAGGAGGCATCAGTCGCGCTCCCGCCGGCCCACGTTCGTCTCTCCCCTCGTCTTTTAAGTCGGAGTCGACCTAGTGGACGAGGCCCTGGACCGGCTCAGACGGCCGGCGTTGGTCGCCTTGAGCCGGGAATCGAACTCGAGTTAAGAGCCTCCGGGGTTGTGACGCAGCGCGCAAACGACCGCGCCAACCCCTCCTCCCCCCTCCTCCTCCTCTCCCCCCAACCGCTACCACCGCTACCAGCACCACTGCACTAACGATTATAACACGGCGCGCTTTATGCACAGTGCAGAGCTCTCGTTATAATGGCTCTGATGTCACGGCCGGGGTCTGACCGCGATCTCCTGCTGCCTCTTGACGAGCTCGCTCAGCTCGTGCCTCGTGTCGGGCAGCTGCGGAGAAGCCGAGCTCTTGAAGGCGGCCATGGCGCCCTCGCTCGCCTTCCTTCTTCCTCGAGCCGCCTCGCCGACCGGCCACGTGTGTGTGCGGAGGCACCCCGACCGACCGCGGGGAGTGGGGGGGGGAGAGAGAGCGTCCTCTAGTGGCTGGAGCGCGCCACGACATCCGCTCACGCGTTTCACAACCAAGATACAAGACAGGGCGGCGCGGTGGCCCCAGTGGGTAGCGCTGTCGCCTCCTCTTCACAGCAAGAAGGACCCGGGTTCGATTCTGGGCTCGGGTGCTGCTTTCTGTGTGTTGGAGTTTGCGAGCTTCTCTCCCCGTGTCCGCGTGGGTTCTCGCCGGGAACTCCGGTTTCCTCTCACGGTCAAAAAAACCACGCTGCTGCATAGGTTAATTGGCTCTCAGATTAAATTGCTCTCAGTGCCCGGTGGACTGGCGTCCCATCGTGGGTATAGCCCTGCCTTGCTCCGTGTGTCTGCCGGGACAGGCTCCAGCTCACCGCAACCCTGTACAGGATTAAGCGGTTCTGACAATGAGATGAGATGAGATACAAGCAAGATGCCCCCCTCCTGCCCACAACAATAATTGTATTCACAGAGTGCTTATCACCCGAGGGCCACAAAGCGCTTCACAGAGCTGCAGAGCAACTTTTTTTGGGGGTTTTTTAAATATATACAGCGTTGCAGAATAATACGAATTTCACGTGCCTTATCACCCTTGGTGGTCACATATACAAAGATATATCTAGGCAGACATCCAGATCCAGTCTTCATTTAGATTTCAAGATTTTGACTGGATCGGGAATATTGCGGGAAATTTGTTCAAAGGCCTCTGCATTTAAACTGATATAATGTTAAACGTGTGTAAAATTATGCAATAGCACATGTATTATCAAATACCATTGCGTGTATATTCGATCCACAGTTGTACTATAGGACTAAATATTCTCCAGCTTACGACACACTCTGATCCCTTGTAATCAAATTGGGGTTAATCTCACAATCCGGTAGGCGGGTAGATGTGTGGCTGTATTTGAACAAAACTGCATGTGTTTTTAAATACAGGTCACAAGTTTGGCCGTGCATCATTTTCCGGAGGGTTTTTAAACTAAATCCAGAAAAATACGGAAATTGTTATCCGTGGTCAAACAAGGATTTTCATTTGCAATGCCATGCGTAACGGAGGGTTTTAATAATATTTGCATCATGATATATATGGACCAAGTACAATTCAAATGGCCTGTAGCAAATATTTCATAAGTTGTTGAGTTACGGGGCCAGCTTTAGTTCAGTAGCCATTGTCATAATAAACTGTGAACATATATTTTTTCACGCGAATGGCTAAGTTTGTATTAATGTTTCAAACGAACGTAACAAAAACACATTGAAACACACTAGGATCTGTTCACATAGATCAGAAGCGAGGTGACAGAGGTACAACACATTCTCAAAAGAAACACAAGATGCATAAAGTGATGATGCTGCCGTGACTTAATGGCCATCACATTGGACAAGCGATCCACAGGGATCAGATTCAATCTCCTGGCGCGACAGTTCAAGCCAGTTTCCGTCCACCTGGCCATATAGATGGGCACACTAGGATTTCATCTGTCGGCAGGATCCAAGTGATGGGGTGAGGTGCGAGTGCAACCAATTCTTTCAATAAGTCTGGTCAGCACACAAGTGCAACAAAAATCCCTCTCTCAAGTGGGCTCTTCCGAGCTCCCTCTCGTGTAAACAAATCAGGCAACAGTAGCGTGAGATTGCTGGGATGTAACATTCATTTTTTGAGGTTTATGCAGACCTTATATTTCTATTTTCCTTTCTTTCTCCCCTTAATCGCGAAATAGACAATTTATATATCTGTACTTTTCAAATGCACCAATTCACATGAAAGTTGATTAAAAATGATTGTGAATTGTTTTCTTACCAAAGAAACCAATGGTTCTACTGGTAACGTCAAATTGTTCCAATATTTTCATGTAAGTGAGTGTTCCTTTATAAATCCAGCAGTCAATGCCTCCCTTCGATCTGGGTAGCTTACTGCTGACACTGGAAGTCGATTCTACTGTACAACAAGGTCAAGGGTAGCTTTTCCTAACCTAGAGTTGGACAGTACCTTCAAAGTCTTGCAGGTAACATGTTGTTAAAATATAGCTTGCCGTTAGCGCGAAAACGTAAAAAATAACCCGCATTTTGTACAAAAAGTCTCTTCCCGAGACAGAATTGACAGATTCAATTAGTGTTGCCAGGTCTAATATGTAATTAACAAACAAAAAATGCAACACGCCCATCAGTTATGCTGTCCAAAAATAAAGAAAATTTTATGACTTTTTTTGGATACAATAAGGCAGTTGTTAACGAATGTGTGAAAGATTCGTGCTGGTGCACCACTGTTTAAGCAGGAACAGCAACTTTTAACACAGCCAAGGTGCCCGCAGTGACGTGTCAGTCTCGTCCGTGGTCCGTTTGGAAGTGACAGGTCTCATGTGACCACAGGCCCAACGACTTACAATGTTTTCTCACGGGTCAATCGTCTCTCCTCCATTTGTGCTAATACAATGGCATGTCAAGAGCAGGCCCTACACTCTCGATCAAACTGGCAGTGCGGCGTTTAAATACCAGATCTGTCGAAAGAGCAGTGTTCGATTGCAATTCATCACTTTTACAACACACGGGTGCTGCAAAATGTAACACTTAAACCAAACTAATGTAGGTTTTCACGGGTTGACGCATGATTGTCTCCAAAGCTGTTTTTTTTTCGAGATGGCCGTGTTAGAAGTTCCTCCTCTCTTTCAGGCGTACTGAGGATGCCTCGATACCCTCAAGACGGCTATCTCGAAAAAAACAGCTTTGGAAATCAATCAATGCCTAGAACCCTGTGACAGCTCAATTTCCTCGTTACAATGAAGCAGGTTTGACGTCACAGCCATTACATACTGCACAGCAAGTCAGAGTTTAATCTCTTGCATTATTATTACTGCAAACGAAACCCGACAGTGGCACTTATCCACTGCACTGCAAGTTATACCATATGGTAATGCATGTGAAGTTAGTTATACTTGTGTGAAAACAGTGTTGACCTAATCAAGTGCATACACGTCAAAAATAGATGGACTTTAATCAAAATAATATGAACTATTATGTCGCAATCAAAACGATACATTTATTATTTACCCATGGAGTTCATATCGACACAAAGGGGTTTTTTTCAAGAGTTGTCCATTGACGAACACGTTGAGCTACTTCCATTCATGAATTTTTGGCTTCATTCAGAAAAAGCAGCAGTGCCCGAAGAAAATCATCAATGACTACGAATGGGGTGAACATAAATGGAAATGTACCTGAACAGACAAACCCTAATTTTGTGCAATAACATTTCTCTTACTGTATCAAGTCTTTCCCATCATAGCATAAACATCCAAAATGTGCATAATTCTCTACACATTATTCTGATGCTTAACTTGGCAGTAAGGATTTGCAGAAACACAGAGACTTGAAGAAAAGTCAAACTTTCGAAAATGTAATCTTCGTATGAATAAAGGTAACAAACAGACATTTTTTTTCCAATTTCTCTTTCCTAGGCATAGTGCAGTCTTGATTACATTTGCTGTGCAGATGCATTTTGTCTAGAATACGCAGCAATTTATGACGAAACTTTTCACAACAATGTTATTTACACTGGAAAGCATCGCTAATTCTCAAGGCCCGTGTTCAGAAGGGTTTTGCATTTAGAGTTTTGCCCCAATGCCATTGGCAAAACTTTGGCTTGGTATGGGAAGAAACTAGAGGAAAATAAACCACGCGTTTAAGGGAGTCACACTCAAAGCTCTTTAAGGGTATTCAATTTATGGATTAACCAAGCTATTCAATTAATCTGCGACCGAAATAAATTTTGTATACTGGCATCTCCTGGCCAGTATATAATCTTGAAGAACTTAAGATATGGGAAAGCACAGAGGGCAACATTGAGGTTTCATAACACTGCATGACATGAAAATGGTGTGTACTCTTCAGCATCTAATTCCATTTCCAAAGTTCCCCCTCAAAAATAATTCGCATGTAAAATAATTTATAATCAAATTTCCCTAATATAACACCTTCACATGTGTGACATTACATTTTAAAGATCCCTTTTTATCAGGGATTTCACTGTTCCCCAAAATCAAATGTGAGCCACACTTCATAGGACTACATTACCGCAACGGAAATGTAGGTATGCCACCAAGCACCATACGCTAGGCAACTAGATGTTCAGAGATCTCCAGCTGCGCATGTCAGGGGCACTGATCTTCAAAACCGCCTCTTACACACGTCACCTTTTTGATGATTACCGATCTCTTTTTTTTATTTTTTACGCAAGTTAAGCCACTCCACACTGCATGCAATGTTGTTGTGGCTTAACAGTTTCAACTGACGGTGAGGCACTTGAACTGGGCAAGTTTTTTTTTTAAAGCGCGTCCCTCGCCCAACCTCTGTTCATCCCACTGGGTGGACATCTGGCAAGCGCGGAAGAATCAGCCAAATACCTTCAAGAGCAACTCTTACGAGATCCCTCCGGTGGAGACCGTCTACCAGCAGTGGCGTGAGCAAGTTATTCGTGGACTTCACCATTAACACTATTCCACACTGTCTGAATACGACGGTAAGTTTGGAAAGCTGTATTACGGGGGAACAAATAAAAATAGTGGGGTTTTGGTGAAGCAGAGCTTCATGTTTCTCCGCTCTCCTGCATAGAGGCTGCTTGGTCTAGATGATCTTCCTCCTTCACTGTAGAGTCTTGAGATCCTGTCGACAAACCACCAGTGAAATCGGTGAATGTGTCCCCAAACCAAGCGCTCACGTGCCGACACCTATAATGATAATAATCATTTACTGCCTCCTGTCAATCAACCGGTTGAAGGAAGTCCTCCCCATGCTGTGCTTGTCGGCAATGGTTTGACAAAACGCCAGCATGCTGGTGGGTGCGGGTTTGAAAGCCAGTTCGCGCATCACATATACCACCGATATTAGCCGTGGTCGGGAATTGCAGTGACGATGATAAGCATGAGTGATACAGCCCACGCTGGTTCTAGGCTAGTGCCAGGTCTCCTATGGCTCATGAATAAATACGTGCATTATAAATTATATGCAGAGTTATAATTCGTGGTGATTAACAGACCTCCCACCACAGCCATAGTCAATGTACCTCAGGTTGTTTACACACCAACAATGGCATCCTCACCTGGACCATGGCTACCGGACTCTGGCGACCTCCCGCACTGCCTCGGCGAGTCGGCACTGTCATCCTGGAAATCCATCGCGTCGAGCGCCGTGAACGTCAGTCTCTCTGCTAACAGTTCCGCGCACTCCGGTTCACCGTAGTCTCTGTGTCTCCCGCGAGACGGGTGACCGGGGCTCGAGCCGAGGGGTGAGCAGGGCCAGTCGGGGTGGCCGTCCGTGCCGCCCTCCGGCGCGAAGTAGCGCTGGCTGGAGCCGGCAGAGGCTGCGATGCCGGAGCTCTCATACTGGCTGCCCGTCAAGTTCCCTGCATGCCCTGCGTAGTCCAACACAGCGCCACCGCCGGTCACGTGATCCATGTCAATCTGGCGAGGAGAGTGGTAGCCACCAATGCAACCGGAGTCCGGCTGGAAGTAGAACTGAGAAGCGGAAATGGCCGTGGAGCTTTCCGTGAGCTCCTCCCACACGGAAGCACCATCACCATCATCACCAACACCACCACCATCACCGCTCATTGTGCACTGTGCGGACTCCACCAGGCCCACGGCACTGGAAACAGGTGTTGCCAGCCCAGGGGACTTCACGTCGGTGTCACACCTGGTAGAGAACTGCACAGGCTGGTACTGCATTGCGCCGAGACCCTGCTCTTCGGCGGCGGCGCTCACGAAATAGGTCCCGTAGACAGCGGCTGGGCTCGACACCAGCCGCTGGCCTTGACGGAACGCGTGCGCGGGCTGAACAGACTGCACAGGCACGGGCAGGGGGCTTTGGGCGACCGAGCGGTTTAGTTGTGAAGAATGGCTAAATTGGCTCACGTTGTTGGGTATGGCGGAGTGGTGAAGGAAAGCAGAGTGGTTGTGGTTGAACGAATGCCGAGGGAGGGAGTAGTGGTGGTTGTAACCAGGGTGATTGAGATAGGCCGAGTGGTTTGGTTGAGCGACGGTGTTGCCATGGATACTGTTATAGAGCAGAGGGCGGTTACAGATGGGTTTGTAATTACAACTGTGTGGATACCTGCAGCTGACAGAATGATTCAGATAATCTGAGGGTTCATATCTGGCAGTGTGATTCGCGAGAGACGAGTGTTTCAAGTGGGTTAAGTAATTCAGCTGCGCTGCTTGGTTAAGCAAGGGCGTGCGACTCATTTCCGCCCGGTGACCCGTGTAAAACGAGTGCGCCGTGTTAGTGGCGTGTCCACCGTTGGCCGCATGAATCGGGAGGACGTGATTCTTCGAGAAGGGGAACGGCTGACTGAAGTAGCTGCCGCTGTCGCCGTACGAGCCGTACGCAGCGTTTCCCTGCAGGTGAGCGCCGGCTTCGAAGGCGGCAGCCTGGGCGGCCTCGATGCCTCGCTGGCCGCCGTCCTCGGCGCAATAGATGGCGTTCGGGATTCCCCTGTGCACCACTTCCGCTCCACCACAGTCGTCCGTCTGACCGTGGATGGCCGCCCCGTAGCCGCTGTGGATCTGCTGTAGGGCAGTCAGCGTGCAGCCGGGCAGGTAGGGCTGCGCGAGCAACTCCCTGCCCGGCGGAATTCCGTAAGAAGTGCGCTGCGTCTGCGTGCACACACACACACACGCACGCACAGATAGAGATCCCCTAGATCCGTAGGTCAAATGCGCCAGTGAGCATGGTGAAGGGGTGGGTGGCCACCCCCACGAACTACCACCTTTGTCTTTCAAATGCTGGTGTTAACGCCGAATCAGGCATTCATTTAAGGCTGCGTCAATGTACGGGAGGCCCAGTACACTGGGCTTGAAATCGAGGGCTCGCTGGGAATTTCCCAGCAACGGATTAACATTTACAGGTACCAAAGGTATTCATTGGTTGCAGTTTATTAATTTCAACTGACGAGTATTTGGGTGGGCGGCGCGGTGGCGCAGTGGTTAGCGCTGACGCCTCACAGCAAGAAGGTCCCGGGTTCGAGTCTCTCGGCTCGGGTGCCTTTCTGTGTGGAGTTTGCATGCTCTCCCCGTGTCCGCGTGGGTTTTCGCCGGGTACTCCGGTTTCCTCCCACAGTCCAAAAGCATGCTCCTGGATAGGTTGATTGGCTCGCAGACTAAAATTGTCCCGCAATGCCCGGCGATGGACCGGCGTCCCGTCGTCGGGTGTATTCCTGCCTTGCGCCCTATGTTTCCGGGATAGGCTCCGGCTTCACCGTGACCCTATATAGGATTAAGCGGTTTCAGATAATGAGATGAGAGTATTTGGGCTGTCATTGGGTATCAGAGGGCTCTCAGAGCAGGGCTATTGCACACACACCTGTGCACACAGCACATCGCTGTCTCTGGCACCATCACTGTTTGTCTTGTGTTGAGAGAGCAGCTCAGACGTGGGGGGCCCAATCTTGTACGTGGAGTCTTGCCGCGGCGTCGCTGCGGTAGGCGAGAATGCAGAGTGGTGTTTTCAAAACCGTCGGCACATGCAGTGCACTCTCAATGCACACCACACACTTTTTCCACCACTCAACATCACTCAAGCGTACATCAGCGACAACGAGGATTGTTTCCAAAAGCTGCTCTTTCGGGATAGCCGTGTCGATCCCTCCTGCAGACAAGAGAGGAGGAGCGACTGATGCAGCTAACCCCAAAGAGCAGCTTTTGGAAGCAATCATCATGCAACGAGCTGTGAAAAACAACAGTACATTCATTCATTATTAATACCCACTTAATCCTGTACAGGTTCACGAGGGTGCCGGAGTCTATCCTGGCCGACAGAGGGCACAGGGCAGGAGAATACCCGGGATGTGACGCCGGCACATCGCAGGGCACACTTTTTGGGGCAATTTACTCAGAAGGCCAATTAACCTCGGCAGCAGCAGCGTGTCTTTGGGCAGTGGGAGGAAACCGGAGTACCCAGTGACAACCCACGCAGGCACAGGGAGAACACGCACAACTGCACACAGAAAGGCACCCGAGCAGGGAATCGAACCCAGGAGCTTCCTGCTGTGACGTGACAGTACTACTCGCTGCACCACCGTGCCACCCAAGAGTACAATCATTATGATATTGATGGTGATTATGATGATGCTGATAATAGATGACAGTGGTGAGTTATCCTCTCATCTGCGCCTTTGCTTGGATGTGACCTGGACACGGAGGAAATCGCATTCATTACCCATGTACAATGGTGGAGAACGGTACGGAGATAACTGCGCAGCACGCCACAGGAGATAGCATACGAACGCAGGTAACGTCATGCCTTGCTTACTGATTCTACCACTATACCGTAGTGGGGCATGGCTACTCACTTGAGTAGTTCTGCTGCTGTTGCTGCTGCAAGGATGACTGCTGGTTTTTGGAGTCCTGCTCTGACCCCAGCTGGCGGTGGCTCCACATACTGTCGGATGATGAAGACATTAAATTGTCCAGCGGTTGGCTGCGGAAGTAGACCTGGCTGGTGGCTGGGAAGGACGGCAAGCCACGCGTCGGTGGCAAGGACGCGGCGCAGGAGTAGTGCACCGGCAGGCCCTGTCCTTTCATGTACGGCAGTAGTGGTGCCCCGAGCTGCAACGGAACACACCGTGGCTCTCGCCGTACAAATCCAACAACAACAACTTTCACTTGTAATGTGTCCATCATGTAATACAGTTCTCCGAGCACAGACATTCATATGGAAAATGAGAGAGAACTAGACAGGCTGCGCAAAGGAAGGAGAAGAAGCAATTCATATTTGGTATTATCCAGTGTAATGATGTAGGTTCCCGGCGATGGACTGGCGTCCCTTCGTCGGGTGTATTCCTGCCTTACGCCCTGTGTTTCCGGGATAGGCTCCGGCTCACCGTGACCCTATATAGGATTAAGCGGTTTCAGATAATGAGATGAGATGAGATGATGTAGGTTTTCACGGCTCGATGCGTGATTGCTTCGAAAAACTGCTCTCTCGGGACAGCCGTGTCGATCGCGGCTGTCCCGAGAGAGGATATGTGAACGTCGACACTGCGCCTGAAGATGCTCCTAACGTGCGAGGCGAAACGTCGTGAGGTAGAGAGAGGGAGCGATCGACGCGGCTGTCCCGAGACAGCAGCTTTTCAAAGCAATCATCATTATCCAGTATTTTCCTATTCAGTTATATCTGAATTGGTCCTGGTCCTAGCCCCCCGAGTGCGACAAGTTTTCTTTAACGAAGGACAATCGTAAATAGTGTTGGTCCCAATGACCTGCTCAGGTCGTGCAGCGTGTTGGGTACCTCTATGCCAGCTGACGGCACCTGCACCCCTGGGTAGGCCAGAGTGTTTGTGATGATGTTGCCCTGCGGTTTGGCCAGGACAGAAGTGTGTTGGCGGGTGTAGGCACTGGGCCTTGCTTCCACCTCCTCTCTGCCCTCCCAGAGAGGATTCCTGCACAAGGTAAGGGAGATGAGTACAACAAATCATTCAACTGCTACTCTAACAATGCAATACAATTACAGACCAATGTCGTGATGATACCGTCATCAAACGGGGAAATTACATGGGCCGTTGGTAGCACGCTCCCATCTTGACTAAAGGTCTGAATCGGTAGGCCGCTCTGATGAATACAGCATGTTGATTAACTGTACAATCTGGTATTTGCGTAACAGTGGACGTTAAAGATTTAGTGAAAATGTTCATAATGAGTAAGCAATTATGTGCCGGTGTAATGGTTGACATTTTCCAAGTTTGAAAAATTATTCCATGAAGATTGTACACAGCCAAACTGCTCCAACTGTGTAGCACCTTGCTGATAGTCTAGCACTAGCAGATTGGTGCTAATACTAAATTAACTAAATTATTAGCAAAACATAATTACCAGTGGAAAGTCAGGCACAAAGGAAATTGACAACAATGGGAATGGCTTTCATCTTTAGATCTTTCTTGTGCAACTGCAATTAGGTACCTATTATCTTCATAACAATCACCATTTATAATGCGGGGCACATATTTATTCAATTTTGAAGGTATTCATTCCAACTCAGAGGCATGAGGTAGCCCGGGAGGGACGGGGGGGGGTTTGGGGTCAAGCCATGCAGTTGGTCGGCGTAAACCTGCCAGACACTGCGTCGATTAATTCATGAGTGCTTTTTTTATTGTGGGGGGAGACCGGAGAACCCGGAGGAAACCCACGCAAAAAAAAGCGAGAGAACACAAATACGCCACACATAAGGGTGTCAAAGATGGTGATTGAACTGCCTCGGGCAGAACTTTTTTTCTGTGAGACACATATGTTACCACTGTGCCACCCTGCCATCATGCTCCCAGGCTGACCTACCTCCTCGGTGTTACATGCTTATAAGCAAGCCACCTCCTGAGGTGAAGAAACATTAGCCACGTGGGCAGAATTCATCGATAAAAACTGCGAAACTCGTGAGTTTGGGCGGAATACGTCGCTAAGAAGTGGATGGTGGTCGGTGGTCGAGACCAGCGACCAAGCAGCAGCTATTGGAGAGAATCCCACCCGAGAATGATCACTACAAGAATAAGTATCGAGATCAGTTCATGGAAGATCGATTTCTACACCGCAGGAAAGCGAGGAACGCAGATGTCATGGGGTGGCTTTCACGGCAAGTCGGCTTGACCATGGTTGGTGACAATGCTGACCCACAGGTTTGCTTTCTTATGCGCCACTCCACCTGTGGCAACTGCCGAAGTTGCAGGCGATCACAGGCATGGGCTCAGACCCGTTCTGGTCCAGCGGGACGATGTCGTTCATCGGCGTGACCATGTGCAGTGGCCAGTCGGTGCTGCGCTTGATGGGTGGCGGGCTCATCAACTGCTGCGGTAGGGAGCTGGGGTGGCGCGCACACAGTTCGGTCACGTCACGCAGCTCGCCGAAGGCTCCTGTGCTTGCCGCTCCACAATCGCCACCATCGCTGCGGTGTGGTGGTGGCGGTAGCGAAGACGTCTTTTTGATTTGTGTCTCGAGCGCAATTCCTTGGTGATAACACACACACACACACCCATGCAGCATTGTATGATTTCTGTTGTTTGTCTGGGCGTGAGACAATCACGTGATGGAAACGATCTAACATTAAAGGTGTAGCCCAGCAAGTACTTCTTCATACCACTGGTGGCAGAAGGACCTCCTCGAGATGAAGTTCTAGGGAGCTACTACGTAAGATATTTGGCCTAATCCTGTACATTGGCCAGACAGCTGAGAAGGAATGAAGGTACTCCTACTTTATCCCACGACATTGACCTGCCAATCAATAAACGGTAGTACACCTTTTGTACCATACCGTGCTGCGTATAAAGGAGGACCTTGCCAAACTTGTGTGCCACCGGTCGAGGTGCCCACCCACCTGGTGTGTAGACGACGCTGCAGGACGTTCCAGACAGAGGCGGCGGTGGCACCGAGAGGGCAGCGTTTGAGCGGGGAAGACTAGGAATCGGCAGTCGGGGGCCACTGCTCACCCATGTTGACAACACGGTCCCGGCGGCCCCACCAGGAACGAGCAAACGCAGCCCACGGGAGCCCGGGGCAAGCGGCAGCTGGGTCGCAGGGCGAGGTGGCTGGTTGATAATGGCGGTCATTTGACATTGAGGATCCGAGCCCTGTCTTTCCTGTGACAGTCTGCCGTGGAAAAAACAGGTGAGATACAAACGCTGGTTGTTAACCCGTTAGTCAACTGGTTTTTCCCTGTGATGGTGCAAAGTAGGCGGTTGGCTCACACTCTACAACATGTCTTGTCAGTGTGACAGAGCAGAATAGGGATACATTCTCAGGAGCTGTGTGTTAGGCTCTTATGCTTACAATCATGCATTTACAGGTCGGTGATAGAGGTGAAACAAGACGGCTTCTGCTGGTCAGTCACAAGCACCATGCAGTGTGTGTATGTCTGCGTGTTCCACTGCTACATTTGTTTGCAGCAGTCCACAGTAAACAGCTGTCGGTTCCTGATTTATTTAACCGGTGATACAAAGATTTGTTAGTTTACAACTTGTCAAATAACCCTAGTACATACGCAAGATATGTTTTCTGTCTTCTGAAGCAGTGTCCCGTGGCATCACTGAAACTTATGCTGCACCCCGCACCAACTCTGTAATTCGAAGGTTTTCGTGACCAATATTATCAATGAAATTCATCTTTTGGGTTAGGTGAGGTAAAAAACTGTGTGGTTTAACCCTCCACCACCCGACACGGTCAATCAGTAAGGTTTGTCACGTGAACAGAACGTGCCAACTCCTTCACTGTGGGTTCGCTCTCCCACACCGGTGTGCTAAGATAGTGAAGGAATTCGCCACATTCTGTTCACGTGACAAACCTTACTAATTGACCGTGTCGGGTGGTTGAGGGTTAAACGACACAATTTTTACGTGACCTGACCCAAAAGATGACTTTCACCTCCTCTGTAGTTTGGAACGCTTTTCCCTCCACAGCTTATGCTGTCGACTCCCTGTCCAGGTTCATGATGGATGTTCCCTCTTGCACGGCTTCGTTCTATAACAAATTGACATGGTGGTCGCATGTAGCTGCTGTATAAATCTACAATGTATCTATTGTAATGATGTAGGTTTTCACGGCTCGATGCATGATGATTGCTTCGAAAACTCCTTCACTGTGGGTTCGCTCCTCGCGAGGAAAGGAGAGAGAGCCATCGACGCGGCTGTCCCGAGAGAGCAGCTTTTCGAAGCAATCATAATGTATCTATTGTATTCTAAACTCGTAAAGAGACCCATACACTCACACGGGGATCCCACAGACTCGCATGACCAGCACCAACATGGGGTCGTGCGTAAAGGCTATGTAAAGCCACATTATTACGTATAATAGCATTGTAATGTGGACGTAAAGACACCAATGACACACCGGGTAAATGTGGTGGCAGCCTTGGTGGTGGCGGTGGTCGCCGCGGCAGTTGGAATGGTGACAGTGGTGGTTGTGATGGCTGTGGTGGCTGCAATGGGATGTAGGAGTTTGATGACGAGAGAGTTGATAGCTTGCTTGTCGTGAGGGCGGCTGACATCCATGACCTGCATTTTCTGCCGCTCGTGTTTACGCAACTTTGCGCGTCGATTCTGGAACCACACCTTCAAAAAAGTGCCACACCATAACTTATGATAGGGCCCACGTTTAGAATCGGCAGAGCATGTCAAACTATGAATAATTCGCAGATGGATGGAGTATAAGCTCGACTGTGACTCTCTCCTCTATGCCCTTTCCCAAATCCCAAGATCGACTCTTACAAATGAATATGAACAAATACTGGCGAGTTAGCATTATCCCCGGAATTCCCATAGGTACACGTTTATCGCGATCATGGGCCCCGAAGGCCGGCATTTTACCACAACCCTCTGTGGTGAAACGTCGATAGCAGAGGCGATGCGGAGGCGTTTTTGACAGTCAGGGTAGCAGTCTTCCTTGAACAGCTTCTCCAACTTCTCCAGCTGATCTACACTCAGCAAACACGTAAGATCCCCCGTGCAGCCTCGAAGAGATTGTTTGGGTAAACACTGTTAACGGGCACACATGAAGGACGGCTCCACACGCGACAGGGGTTGAGTGGCCAGGCTAACACCATGCACAGACACCTCTGTCTCCATAGTGCTGATGTTGACACACTACACCACGTTCTTATTTATAGCTGGGTCGACCTAGTTGAGGCCAAGGACCAGTCCAGCTATTAGTTACTGTTATCAGTCCTGAGCTGGAATCGCATGCAGCTTGTCGGATTAACAGCTCAATGTGCTAATCATTAAACAATCACTCACCACTAACCTGCACTAAGCACACACACACATAACACACTCGGAAAACACAGTATACTAAATCGCATTGTGTAAATTACCACAACACTGCACATTAACAAGGCACACATTGTCATCATTACGATCATTAGGCATGATTTGTCCACTGCTGGATAAAGGCCTCTCTGAGCAATTGCCATCTCTGTTGGCCACCTTAGTTTGATTCCCAAGCATTGTTAACTTTCAGTGGTGATAACTGAAGTACAAGCGGCCCTTTCCTTCACCAGTCTACACTGGGCATTGTCCTGAAGCATTGTTTAAAAAATGCCCTAAATGACTATAATTGCAGTCCTTCATCCAGCAGTGGATTAACTAAGGGGCTGATGTGTATATTTTTTTAAACGATAGCCTTGTCTAAAGCTCCTAAACCAGGGGTGGAGAATCTCTTCCATTTTGAGGCCCGTGTTATAGGACTTTTAAACTGTGTACATTTTGCGTCTCACACCTTAATGTACACTTTAGTCACTTATGTCGCTGCAAAGGCCCTTTCCGTATCCAAAGCGACAATGATTTTACAATTCGTAACGTGTACAAACTTCAAGCCTTGTCATGGTTGAGACACGGATACAGAGGTGCAAGGAAACCACAGAGGCGGGGAGGGGGAAGGCAGCCATGGAGTCAACCCCTGCCAACATTGCCAAATACGGCATCCTATTTATTATGATGTCAATTAATTAATTAGTGGGGTTTTTTTACTGTGGGAAGAAACGGGAGAACCCGGAGGAAACCAAAGCAGAACATGGGGAGAACAAACGCCACACACAAAGGCGCCCAAGTAGGGAATCGCACCACCTCAAGCAGAACATTTTTTTCTGTGAGGCGCAGATGTTTCCACTGCGCCACTGTGCACTAAGATTAAAAAGTGTTGCCAGGCCAAATATATTCCCTGTGGTTGAGCTAATTTCGGTAACTGATAAATGACAGGTAAATATAATTCATGGGTCGTTTCACAGTGGTAGGTCTTCTGCGACCATGGGCAGTATTTCACAGGCCTCAATCTGTGCTACATGCCCCAGTTGCCCCAGCCCCAGTCCTCGGAAATTAATTTTGTTCCACGTACTCTGATTGTAGAGGGTCCTCGCTTTTTTCTTGGAAGGTCCATGAAACAGAGCCTCTGCCCAAACGTCATCCACTCTTCCAGGCAGCATTGACAATGTGGTCAAATCACCGTGGGAATTATCAGAACACCCATCAGCAGGCACAGGTGGGCAGAGAGGCGTCGGCTGACTCGAGGTTATGGGGACAGTGCGTGAAATAGGTGAGGGGTGGCACTGCACCGGCTCTTTGCAGAGCTCCTCCTGAAGCCGCTGGTGCTGCTGATTCACGTCACGTGAGCAGCAAGAGGAATCTACGTTGGCACTCTGGAGTTTTCCCTCCGCCAGGCTGACGGGAGACAGCGTGCGCCCCATATTTTTCTTTTCCAGGAGCTGGTACCCTGCGGTGGCACCCGACAAGGAGCACGCGCCGATGGCGTTCACCTTACGATGCATAGACAGCGACTCGTGATGCAATTTGATCTTGAGCACCTCTCGAGTGAGCGTGGGTGGACAGGCGACACTGCTGCTGCTGCTGTTAGGCGGTGCTGGCTCTGAGAACATGCTGGGATAAAATGGTGCATCATGCTGATTTGTCTGCTCTGTGTCTGTGGACGTAATAACAGAGACTCGGCTGTCGTAAGCAACCCGTTCTGTATCCAAATTCCACTGAAGGTCACCAACTTGCGTCCCGCGGCACGGCGCCGAGACGGGTGAACAATAAAAAATGTCACTGTCAACTTTTGTATTAACGCTGCAAAACATTTTCTTATTAGGATTCTTGAATGGAGATGTTTTTTGGCAAGCGTTGTCTAACTTGTCCAAAGCAGCAGGGTCAGGGTCACAGTAATCGATTGTGCCACCGTTTTTATCCACGACATTCGGCTTGCCTGCATCTTTGTACGGAGACTCGCCGATCACCACTCGAATGATCATGTCTGCAGGGTTCTCTTTGTCTTGTACCACGTTGCTGGGAAACGTGTCGTGCTCCAAGTGTTGATATCCATACAATTTTTTGGAGTCACGAAGAGCTCCTGTGGGATCATCCGGGAGCTCTAGGTTCATATTTTCACACACTTCAGGATCATTCTCACTATGCAGGATGCTTTCTGAAAACGAGGACATTATTTTATCTGATGCCAACAACGAACTTTCCTCTCTTACGCTCTCATTGTTGACAGCCTTTGCAGAAACTCCTTCAAGAGCTGATGTTAATTTCTCAGCAGAGACAGCCCTGCTCTTCTCAAGGGTCTGTTCTTCAATGTTGTCTTTGGAACACAATGCAGTCGTATCTCCAATCGCGTCTATGGGAAAGTCTCTTCCATGTGTGTCTGCCTGATCAAAGGCAGCAGCACCTTCAGTGGCTTGCCGAGTTCCACACAGCCCTGTGCTGCTCGCGTCTGTCTTCAAATCCTCGCACCGGACATGCACCTTCTCGTTTAAATCTTTACGCTGGACTTCCTCCATCTCTTCTTTCTTCCTCGTGTGACATTCCCTTTGGTACACGGGGTGCTCAGGTGTTTGGAGACATGCTTCCAGATTGCAACACTTTTCCTTGGCCCTCTTTCGGCGATGGGTGTCACGCTTGTGACCGCGTTTGTTATTCTCAGGCAGATCCATTGCAATGAAATTTTATGAGCACTTAAAAAAAGAAATCTTCGTTTGCAAGACTGTTAGGAAAGACAATAGAATAATTAGTACACAGCGTTAACATCGCTACAAATATGACAGCTGCTATATCTCCACTAGAGATTTGGTGGGAAAAAAAACGTATTTAGGCAAGTGCCTTTTTAAATAACGCTTTCGTTTTTCAATGGTCATGGGGAAACTTTCAATATGAAAACATAGCGCATGACCTACGGATAATGGCCAAATGCACAGAAGTCAGAAGCAGATAACATTGCACATGTGGAGTATTTTGTCAATCGTGGTGGTCAACCACTACGTAGGTGGTGGTGGTTATTTGACCATACGTGACGATACCGTTCCGCTATCAGAGTAGATCAATTAAAGTAAAATGGCCATTATACGGTGATTTGTTTAAATGACGCTTGTTTACTCAGGAAAGCCTCACCATGTCCCAAGACTCAATAATTCAGATGTCCTCATGAGGGGTGCCCATGCTGCCCCTATGAGATTGCAAGCTCACTGGGTACTTTCTGCTGTAATAATAAACATATATCTAATAATACATGTCTCAACTTGTTCAATTTGTTGGTTATACGGTTTATGTAACGGAAGTGGATATTTAGATGTTGATTTTTTCATTCATTTAGTTTGTTATTAAGGACTAGTTTGAGAGAAGCTGATTTTGCATAATTTTGAAGTCGCCTTATAGCTTTGGAGTTATATCTTCCGTGGAATCTCAAACCACCAGCAGTGCAGTAGCATCTGCAAAAAAACATATTTATTCCTAATAAACCAGGTGTCCAGGTCATTGATTAATCGAGAGAACAGCAATGGACCAACACTGAAACCTTATAGCAGACCCTTGGCGATTTCGATTGCTGGCCGGGTACTCTGGTTTTCTCCCGCCGTCCAAAGACACGCTCCTGCCTCGGTTAATTCGCCTGATGAGTAAATTGCCCCCAAAAAAGTGTGCCCTGCGAAGTACTGGCGTCACATCCAGGGCACCCCCCCCCCCGCCTTGTGCCCTCTGTCGGCCGGGATAGGTTCCGCCGCCTCCCCCCCCCCAGCCGTGATCCTGTACAAGATTAAATAAATGACTGAACGTCAGGTTATCAATGGGAATGGCCTGGTAACATAGGGCTCGGTCACTTTTAAACCAGCCAACCGCATGTAAATAAAGAATCTAAAAGCTTCGGAGTCAATGTCAAACAACATTGTGAGTTAAAGGCTTTTCACACGTAGAGGAATGGCCTCCAGTCGAGGTTGTACAGTACTTATCACGATAGGCCTGCTGGTAAGACTGCAACCGAGGATCAACCGTGCAGATGGAACGACGATATCAAGTTTAGAAACAGGGCCACGATGGCTTGTGGAATTATACGTAGATTAACTATAAGCAGAGTTAAATTAGTGCGTACAGATATTTGCTATTAGGCCGACGTAAAGTTGTACTGTATCGGTAACATTCAGCGTTTAGTAAAACTCAATATAGTTGGTAACAAAACTGGTGAAGATCAACTCCTCAGTCATAAGAAAGCGTATCCTTTGCAATTTCGAATCGCAACAAATGTCTCATCACAAGCGCTATGATCTATCTATAGCTGGATGAGGGCCTCTCCAAAACTCAATGCTGCAATTACTCGTTCAGAACCGAATGAATTGGCAACCGTGATCAAAACTTACCCTTATAAATTAACCATTTAAAGGAGGGCATTAACCATCTCGAGTTCAAACGATACAGCTCTTAAGTTCTGCTAGCTCTCGGGTCGTAATTTTTTTTAAAAAGGGTAATAATTCCATTATCCTTACGCCTCGAAGCACACAAACTTAGAACATTCTGGTGTAACGGTCCCGTAGTCGTTAACCTTCTTAACAAGAAGTTTAGCCCGAAAATTCAATTATAGCCAAATGTTAATTTGATTAAATTCGGTGGCACCGACCAGATCCTACGTGGAAACCGTACCGTATTTAACAACTCTATTTAACGACCCACAAAGCAAAGGCACAAACACCTCTGCTTAAACAAATAACCCACTGATAACTTTTCAAAATTCCTTGATTAACGAACCGTAGCCGCGATGACCACACAGCGTTCTAAGCACATGATCGAGCCGTGCAATTTCCTGTTTAACGAATGGTACAC
>JAZEWT010000014.1:3348265-3361350 GCA_036362905.1 Mordacia mordax
CCCCCAAATCAGGCCAGAATGTCAAAAGCTAAGCAGACAGGTTGAGCTGGATTTATTGTGTCCTGTTGTGGCCGGCGCTGGAACTCCTCAAGTACCTTGAGCTTCATCTCATCCCATCTCATTGTCAGAGAGCGCTCAGTCCTGTACAGGGTCGCGGTGAAGCCGGAGCCTATCCCGGCAGACACCGCAGGGTGCGAGGCAGGGGATACACCCGCGATGGGACGCCAGTCCATCACCGGGCACTGCGGGCGATTTAGTCGGCAAGCCAATTAGCCTATGTGTGAGGTTCATACGCTGTTGTGGGCAGCAGAGGGCAGTGCAGGAAAAATAAATGATTGCTATGTTGCACTGTTCTCTTATGCTCCTTGCTGACCGGGGTGGTGAAGTATGATCAGGAGTAAAAGTAACTTAAGTGTCTTATCGGTACGGTCGTTTCGCCAATCCACCTTGCCACCTGTACTCTACTGGACGATTTGGGCCCATTTTCTCACGGGAGCAATGCATTGGCTTTCATCTGAGAATGCTTTGGAGATTAAAAAAAAACACGAATCATACCGCGTGGGGTGGTCGTCATCCAGCAGTGGATTGGCATTGCAGAATTAGTGCGAGCTATCACTTGTCGATCCCGAGTGCAGATCTTGGAGGCAGTTTGAACACTGCGTGCAGGGACTTCTAAGGCCGTCCCGGCAACGTGGTGTGACCTGACATCATTTACGCATCAGCACCCAACGCTCAATATTCGCACTCAACGGACTCACTCACCACCGAACAACTTCGCAACACTCACACTCGTGACCCTCTCTAATCAACAA
The DNA here is from genome assembly GCA_036362905.1 of Mordacia mordax. Taxonomy (NCBI): domain Eukaryota; kingdom Metazoa; phylum Chordata; class Hyperoartia; order Petromyzontiformes; family Petromyzontidae; genus Mordacia; species Mordacia mordax. The sequence goes on from JAZEWT010000014.1 coordinate 3,349,078, forward strand.
ACACGCGCTCACCACCGCATAGAATTCTCACCTGACACTCGTAAGGCCTGCTCACCACTTTCAAACCTTGTCACTTGTGTTAAGGCAAAAATGACATCTCGAAATCAAAATGTGCCGTCTTCTCCGCAGTTCTGTGTAGAGCTTTGTGACGCTCGGGTGATTGGCGCTATAGAAATGCAATTATTATACGATGTTACATTAAACCATTCTCCAATATATGTATTAACACTGATAATTTAGCATTTTTAAATAGTTGAAAGATCATATTTTGCATATCGTTCTGCAGTGATGTGTATTTTTTTTTAACCCCAAAAATGTTGTTGCTGATATTTCGTTCTGATGTTGTTGTTGACGTGCCGTTCTCTCCAGTTCTGTGCAGCGCCTTGTGACCCTTGGGTGAAAAGCGTTATAAAAATGCAATTATTATTATTAAAATATTTTACAGCCACTACAATCTTTCATTTTATTCTATAATCTATGCTTTGTTGTTGTTCGTCTATACAGGAATCAATCTGCACAATACTTGCAATTATGTACTAAAATATTTAGTTTCCAGCAAGCTCGACGCTGTGTCAAAACGTTAACTCTCCCTGTGTCCTTATAAATCTTGAACCTCACAGGCATCGATCGCGTTGTTATAACAGCAACACATTCAGCTCGGGATGGAGCTGTGCACTGTCCTATGAACTTGTCAACCAGAGTTCAATTCCTGGCCATGACTGAAGTAAATTGCTATGATGAGAGGAATGGTATTGAGGAAGTGTTGTGTGAGTCTCGGAACAGGTCAGGGGTCAACGCATCCCCTAATCGCTCCCAGTATTGTAAACAGACTACCACCTCGTGGGATATCCACAATAACACTGGCTTCTGACACTTGAATATGGAATTTCCGTCACATTCCCATGTGTGAGACGATGAATTTCCACGATTCGAGCTCGCAACATGAATGCAATAATCTACTTTGTTATTTATTGCAGTGAACGATAGCGCCCGCAGGGTCACGCGAAGAACCTGCGCAGAGCGCATTACAGGCAACAAAACACTGGCTGCGAAACATGTCGATTGTCACACGTGATTAGATCCGTGTATTGTGAGCTTAAAAAGCAGTCGATTAAAAAATAATCGTCACACCACTATGATGTACATGAACGCCGATCCAAACGTCACGTAAGCAGCGAGAGACTTTACTTTGGCTCCAAGAGGAAATGAAGAAAGTTCCTGGCAATTTCACTGTGGAAGAGGTCCGTTGAGAAGGCTGCAGCATTCGTTACCCAGTAGAGCATTTACGGATTTGTCCCAAGCACCTTGTTACATTTTCATTTCAAAAAAACCTAACCCTCTCTGATTCTGCAACTATTACGAAGTTCCCATGAACTACACTACGCTAACTTGAAACCGAGCTGCCACCCAGGGAGCAACGTTTCTGTAGGTTTTTTTTTAAACTGGCCATGAATTCAGGCCAGAACCCAAATCTTTCAGGTCAATTGCACGTGACGTCGTCCAAATCGCCTACATCAGCATTCACGCTCAGTGGAATTATATCATTCATAATTGAATCTTGGTCATTGCCAATGATGTGTGGTAGAATTTTCTCCACCCGACAGCCAAATAGACAACGTTTTCACGTGACGTCAATCATGGAACAAACTTAGTCGCGAAAGCCTGTATGTTAAATGTATCAACCTCTTTGGTGAGGAGTTACCTCACCAACTGTTACCATCAATTGTGTTTGATTATCAGTGACTGAAACATTTGAGATTATACATCTTACATTGCATATTATGTCAGCAATGCGATCTTGGTATCTGACCCGGCCTGTCGATCATAGTTGACTGCGATCCATCAGGTAGTTAGAGCCACCTCGTGACGTTTAGAGACCATACCCAAGCGGGCATGGAGACGCAAAAGGTTGAAAATCGCTGTTCTAGCGGACCTACTCTGAGTAATTTTTAGAAAGAGCTACTGACGTGATAACTTGGTAACTACTGGAAGCACCATTGTTTTTTTAGCAAACTCGAGCCGTCTCTTAACTCAGATTAACTCGAACCGAATCGAGTACGCATTTTCTAGCAGCACATCTGAGCCAAACTGGTATGGGGTTCCTCATTCTACTCATATTTTTCCACTTGTCAATTTGCTGCGCCGAGCCAGAACCAATCCATTTATACACTGGCCTCACAAGACATTAGAACTTTGGCTTGGGGCCTATCAGTGCCAGGGTGGGGGTAATGTAGCGTTGTGAACGCAGCATCACCGACGTGGAACTCGCCACACTCATTCAGCGTGGTGACAGCGGCACGATTCAGTTTCTGTCGTGAAAAAACACAAGTTGAAGCCAAGTGGCTTCGCATTGCCCTGGCGTGGCTTGGTTCAACAATGGAAAGTCAGTACATTAACCGTCACGTGGAAACTACGTACCGTGTCTGAGTGGCAGGAGCAAATGAAACGACACAACGTCTTCACGGCAAAAACAATTGTTACAATTATCCACACTCAAAACACAACATTTTATTTAATGTGTACTACTATTGGGGCATTATCAGCAGCATCACATTGTTAACATATAGGATTAAAATACAACTGTATGTAGATGCTTTAGAACCACAAATTACGTGGTGTTATATGGGCACAATGATTCAGGTGGCCCTTTCCCGGTGATTCCATGAAATGTCATGATTCGGGTGGCAATCTGATATTTGTTTTAACATCTTAATTAGCATCAGTCACATCTAAAGCTGCCTCATTTGCCCGCGACATTTACATAAACATATAATTTATGTTAGAATTTCCATGCAATAATATATCGTGAGTGTAATAATCGACTTCAATCGACTCAACATTACATGCCTAGCATGATATCATGGCAGAGATGGGACTAAAAATAATTATAACCATTATTTTCATCATATCTCTGTGACAATGTGAACCACGTAATGATGTCGGTTTTCACGGCTCGATGCACGATGATTGCTTCGAAAAGTTGCTCTCTCGGGACAGCCGCGTCGATCGCTCCCTCTCTCCACCTCGCGACGTTTCGCCTCTCACGCCTCAGGTGGAGAGAGGGAGCGATCGACGCGGCTGTCCCGAGAGAGCAGCTTTTCGAAGCAATCATCAATGTAAACCACCTCGTTCTCATAGCTTCTCCAGAACGCCTCCTCAATAATAATTACAACGACACCGCTGAAATTACAAACACAGTTAACTCTCGATTACCTGTGGGCGGATGTGTGTGTGTTGCGAATATAGTGTACCGTGTCTGCTGAAAAAATAAACATTTACGCAAGCAGCGATTTCATTAAGAGCTGCTCCTCCTCACTCGTCATCAGCCACCCTGTGTCCACTTGGCCACAAACACGTCGGCAAGTAAACCCCTAACTATCAAATGCAATACAAATAAAAGTAGAATGCATATTCTACGTAGTCACCGCTTATTCTACGAGAGGTAAACAATATAACGGTTTACACTCTAATTTACATACAGTTTCCGCTATCCGTGTTTAAGCTGTACCTGGGCGAGTCTCCCTGCTGCTCTTCCCTTCCATTGTACTGGGTAATTGAGAGTTGACCATTCAATGCAATTCCATTGCGATTCCATCACAGCTATGCAATTTCATCGCAACTGATGCCGGGCCTGCCATCTCTCACCGTGGCTTTATGCCGAAAGTAACTATCTCGCGGAATACAAACACTCGACACGTGGGCTTTCAGAGCACTTGATGTGGGATCTGGGTGTATAACTTATATGCACAGGGTGGTGTAGCAAGTGAGCAGGCTGGCTTAATTCAGGACATCACTCACACCAGCCCCAGCTCCTCCAGCATGCTGCGAGGTTCCTCGTTCTCCTGCAAGCGGGATCGCACAATCGTGGGGGGGGGGGGTAGGCATCAGCATCGTCACTACCGGCCAACGTGCGCACAACTATTCAGCAGAATCTCCGGATTACTACGTTTGTGATCTGTACTCCGACAAATTGTAGGAGTGCAAATGACAACAGATGGAATCATGTCGGTTTTCGGCTGTGTGAGCATTGCCATGGATATACTGAAAGAGCAGCTCTTAAAAGCCAGGTTAAATTACCAGGTTAAATTACCGAGTGTGTTTCGCATTTACTGTTTTACGTGAATGTGCCTTGACCCAGACTAAAGTTGATTGGCAAACTGTGATGTGGTTTAATTCTCAACCCCTTATGCTCAGGTGTGTGTGTGGGGAGCGGTGGCCCAGCGATCAGCGCGCTGGGCTATAAACCCGCGACCCGAGTTCGAATCCCGCTCACGGCCAACACCAGTGACGATTTTCTGGACAGGTCCTGGGCCACCCCTAGGTCGACTCAGCCTCAAATTAGTACCAAGTGCGATGTTAAAATATTGCCACTAGGGAGACAAAGGCGGCCAGGCGTGGTGCTGGTCACCCAACCCCTCGTGTGCTGTGTCGACCTTCATAGGTGCTCGCTAACGGCACTTGACCCTACAGTCTGTTAAGGTTATATGGGTAACTTTTGTCTTTTTTGTGCAGGAGTTAGTACGCCCTATTAGGAACCTGGTGACCTGAGTTTGAATGCAACTCACAGCCAACTTCCATGAAAATCAAATTTCACCAGCCTCCACTGGCCAGTGTGGTGAAGTATGGTCAAAATCTCACTTAATAAAACACATGGGATTTCCTAAATCCAGTGGTTCATTGAGAAAATACCATAAAGTGTTACAATTTTAATGCGAAGACTTTCGTGATGTTATCCAATGCACTGGTGTGCTGAGAGAGTGAAGAATTGGCACATTCTGTTCACGTGACGAAACCTTACTGATCAGCTGTCGGGTGAACTCAGCCTTAGTGAGTAGCTGGTGTGATGTGTAAACATCAGCATTTGAAACACGATGGTGGCTGAGTGTGCTGGTGGCCATCAACCCCCTTGTGTGCCGTGCCTGCATGAATAGTTGCTCAATAACAGCGCTTGCGCCAACAGCCTGTGCAGGCCGTGCGGGGTTCTGCCACCGTGTTGGTGCATCGGTACCTCTTGCAGTAGGTCGGCCTCTTCGATGGCCTTCAGTGCCCTCTTCTTTGAGGTCTCCTGCACCTCCCCGCCCAGCAGGAACTCGTCCAGGATGAAATAGGCCTTCTCAAAGTTGAAGATGATATCCAGCTCGCACACCTGGCTCACACGGACGTCAGCGCGTCACACCGTCGCATCTAAGGACGATCGTCGAATTGTCCACGGTCCGATCCTTCAGTAAAAACCCCAGTGGGTGCGATAGCACCTTTTGTGACGTCAGCCCAGTGTACGGCTGTCCGGCAACTGTCGAGTTTCAAACAGTGCTCACGAATGTGTCATCAGGACACATCTGACTGAGCGGCGTTTCCCCGGTACTGTACGAGCTCTCGCCAACCGCACACACCGGCATCCAATCACCATCCAGATTCAAGTGATAGCTCAACTCTCTTACCTGTTCAGGCTCTTACTCGTTCAGGCTCCTCTCGTCTTAGGTCACCATCCAAATGCATTGCAGTCGAAACCATTTCAGTCCGCTATTTAAATTTGAGCAAATGTGACTGACTGAAAAATCAGTGATGCAGTGATAACTGGGGATCCAATTCCAGACATCTGAATGCTTCAGTGACATATGTAAATGTGCAATCCTTGTGTAAATGCCCTAAAATATAAATATTAATCAATGAAACGGTAAATTAATGTATCAGTAAATCACAATTTCCGTAAAGGTAACTTCCATTATTAAATCATTACTTTGAGACAGACGTTTCGGCGACGTTCCTCCGGCATACGTGCCAAGCCAGATGCGCTTACTTTGAGGCCACGTGACGTATCGAAGGCTCGTTCCTGGCAGGATGTGCCAAGACGGATCCTATGTTGCTATGGTTAAGCCGACTCAGACGACTTGACAGCTGCACTCCCTGCGCCCTCCCCCACTCCCCCGCCCCCATGTCAAAATGGTAAACCTACACACGTCCCCCCCCCTCCCGCTTCTCCGGTGTTCAGGTGTTAAGAGTGCGCGCCTCTTTGTGTGCACGCAGATCCACGGGGCGCGGTTGAACGAAATGCCTCACGTTTCCGAAGTACTGGTCGAGGAGCTCCACATAGCGGTGGATGAGCTCCAGGGACAACAGCTCATTCTCATGCGACTCGATCGCACAGCAGAAGTACAGACTTGCATAGCTGCGCAAAGACAAGACAAAGGTCCCCCGTGTAGCCTTAACAGACCGTAGGGTCAAGTGTCGTTAGCGAGCACGTACGAAGGTCGACACGGCACACGAGGAGGTGAGTGACTAACACCACGCCCGGCCGCCTTTGTCTCCCCTCGTGGCAATATTTTCACAATGCACTAGGTACTCATTTGAGGCTGAGTCGACCTAGGGGAGGCCCAGGACCGGTTCAGAAAATCGTCACCGGTTGTTGGCCGTGAGCAGGATTCGAACTCGGCTTTGCAGCCCAGCGTGCATGGCTGTGCACACAGATCCACAAAGACAAAGATTCCCCGTACAGCCTTTTCCCAACGGTTGAAGCAAGTGCTCTGAGCGAGCATCAATCGAAACCGGTACGGGCCACGATGGGCAGGTGTTGCCAGTACCCTGCCCTGCCTTCTTTGTTTCCCCGGTGCTGACATTTACACCTGATTATTATTATTAATTAGCAGACACCCTTATCCAGGACGACTTACATCATTACAGAGATGGTGAGGAAACCACAGCGGCGACGGGAAGGCAGCCATGCATTCAACCGGCGCCAACATTCGCCAGACACCGCGTTACATTATGATGTCATCGGCCGATTAATCAATGAGTTTTTTTTTTACTGTGGGAGACAACTGGAGAACCCGGAGGAAACCCGCGCAGAACAGGAGGGAAGACCACACAAACACCACACAGAAAGGCGCCCCAAGTGGGAATCGAATTGCCCAGGACAGGACGTTCTTTCTCAGGGGTGCAGAGATAACGCACCAGTGATGTTGACCACGGCAGGAAATCAAACTCGGGTCACTAGGCTTGTAGAGCAACGTGCGAATCACTGCTCTGCCACTCAACAAAGCTGGACTTGCTGCCACGCGGTCAAGAAGGTCAGCCTCGGCATCACGATTACGGGCAGAAGACCTGCCTCCATTTACGCCAACACAATCCACCTGCCGATCGACCGACATCGGTGTCAACATTTATACGTGTGGCTGGACGAAGGCTGCAATGGTGGGGATCGATTTAACGAGCTTGCGGAATTGTTTCAACTGCCTCACCGCTTGTAGACGAGCTTGAGGTCGCGCCAGTCAAGGAAGTTGGAGGAGCGAGGTTTACGCGTGAGCACACCCTGCACTACCTCGCGCACCACCTTGCGTCTCTCGCGCTCCGCCAGCGCGACGTACCACTTCTGCAGGCGCAGTTTGCCCTGCCGGCTGAACAGCAGCATAAAGCGCATCTACAAAGACATGCACGCCACACGCGACACACACACACACACGTAATTCATGATTATCAGCACCGGCTTCATTCCGTAAAGGTTCGCGGTGAGCCAGACCCTATCCCTGCAGACCACAGGGTGCAAGGTACGGCAATGCACAGGATGGGAGAGGCCGGTTCACCAGATGAAACCAGAGTACCTGGACAAAACCGGCATGGACAAGGCGAGAACAAGCAAACTGCACGCAGAAAGGTACTCGTACCGGGAACTGAACCTAGGTTTTCTTGATGTGGGGCAGCAGCTCTACTCTGTACCACCGTGCTGCCCAAGATGTATTACAGTCGGAATATTTACAATATTTGTGATTATACTGTATACATAACCGCATGAAATGTCTCGGAGCCTCTGACGGCAGCTTGTCGCCGGGTATTCTATTTTTGCGCATGATGGCAATACTCTTGGGAGCCAATGTTGAGGCCTGCTGGCCATGACGAGAGGGCTTTCAGAGAGAGTTTCTGTAACTTTCCTACGCCTCTCTGATGAAGGAGCGCCGGCCACAGTGGTTTACTCTTCAACCAATAGTTTTGGTTGCAAGGCAACAACAACACTCATGCGGCACGCGTTTCTAATTTCCCCACTCCTGAAAGAGCTGTATCGGCGTGATGACGATGTGTTGTGGTCGATGACTACACCGGGACCTTCATCAAGGAGCAGGTGCAATGTTTGGTTTAATAATGTCGTGTTTCATTCAGACATACACATTGTTAGACCCTATTATACGACATTTTTTTCTTCCGGATCTGGGTGAGATTTTAAGACGGTGCACGCACAGTCCCTTTAGTCGGTCAGTAGGAGCAATGATTGCTGCTGTTTGTAATCCCAAATGGACTGATTTGTGGTGCAATATTTAGATTTCGGCAAATGTGGACCAACATCGCGACCATCATCACCAGTGTCATGCTTCAGGCGTTACACCTGGTTTCATGGGTGCCACGTCTATGCCTGTCTGCGTAACCTCTCCTCCCCCACCTAGCAGAAGTGTCCCACCCATTACAACCTCCTCTTAAAATCCTGGCCACGTCCCCATGGCTAATATTATAGACAAGTGATATTTAAACTGGTCCTGGACCGTCGCCTTTAGCAACTTGCGTTCACCAGTGTAGTTAAGTATGGTTAAACAACGCCCATGACGAACAGATCAGAATATATCCAGCAGTAGATTGGTGAAGGTTTTTAAATCATTATCATACATTGATTCATAACTCCTGATAGACTGGATGTCTCGTGATGTTAAGCCCATTAAACAATTTCAAGTAAACATGTAATACGTCCACGTCATATACAAAAGCGAATTGGTAAAGTCAAGTTTGCCAAACTTGCAGAAGAATGGATACAATTTGAATGTTTGATTTATAAAATCCCATGAATGTTTCCTGTTATGTGACTTGTTAAAATTACCATTGCTAGCCGTCAATTGCAGCTGACAGCGTGACGTTTTGAAGCAAGGTAAATGAGCAGCCTTGCAATATTTTGCTCAGGCCACTGCTAGCAGGAGGCCCGAATAGACGAGAGCTCTGGAAATAATCTCTGGAAAAGTCATCTGGCCAGACGTCTAGAAAGAGGTGCGGAGTACCCACGTTCTACCCCACCATGAGACCTTCTGATCGACTGCCAAGCACTCATTTGTAATGTTTGGTAGAGGTTGGGGGGGGGGGATTTATTTGCTGCGTTGGTTTGACCGCCACAGCACCATTGACCTCTACTGCTGGACTGTACTGCTGTAACAGCAGCCCCTCCCCCACCTGCCCCTCTCAGTCCCTCTGCTGTTGACATTTCTTGTTGATAAAAAACTAAAGGTTAATGTTCAATGCAACTTGCAGTTCCAAACCTGTGTCGATCTCGATGCTTGCTCAGCTTTGTTTCCATGTACTTTTTTGGACTCAATGGAAAGGCTGAACTTAAGAAGTTCGGACTGAGCCAGGCTTTCCCAGGTGGCAGTGATGACGACCATGCAGAGACCCGACGCACTGAGGGACATTTTCGCGTGGATCGAGTTTTGGATGACATAGGCCTAGTAATGGTAGCTTAGATTGAGGCTGCAAATTAAACAAACAAAACAGTTATTGTTGTTTTGCCATTCATATGTCGCTGTTGCTGACATGCCGTTCTCTGCATAGCTTTGTGCAACGCTTTGTGACCCTCGGGTGAAAAGCGCTTTATAAATGCAATTATTATTACTTCGCCGTGTTATAACACCGGTACGTCGAGTGTTATACACGTGTATAGCGCTGGTGCGTTATACCACCGATACGTGTCCTAAAAACACGTGATCATCAACAGCCATGATCAATCCACTGCTAGACGGCCTCACCAAGCGTGCAGGTGTCGCCGGTGAGTTAGAGAACAGCGACACGTGTATCATGAACATTACCATCATCAGCGGTAGCAATAGCAAGGATCAATCCACTGCTTGATGACGGCCTTTCCCACGTAAGCACACGAGTACTAGCGCTGGTGAGTGGTTTTATAAGGCGGAAGCGTGCCACAATCGGCGCACAATAAGCTCTGTGTCCCCAGCCAGGTGGGACGCAGGTGAGCGACCCAGGCCACTGCGACGGGGTTCCCCTCCTCCTCTTTCTCAATCTCTCCCCATCTCAGTCACTCACCATATCTCCGGCTGATGTTGCTTCTGTGTGTTTCTTTTTTGTTTTTATGCCGCTGGTGGTGAGGCCGCTGGTGGTGATGTACTGGCGGGGAGGCTGGGCTGGCTGTGTCCGCCTGATGAGTGAGAGAGGTTTCCGGGGAGGGCTTTGACCTCTTCGGGGGGTGGCACCCGAGGTAGGGTCCGCCCCTTAAGGGCTCACCTTCACCTGACAGCCCAAATGCGCCTCTTGCTCCTCCTCTTTCTCCTGTTCCTCCTCTGCCATCCATACGATCCGCTTCCTTATCAACCTCCCATCTCTTTCTCCTCTTTAGTTCATTCCCCTACTCTTCATCACCCTCCTCTTCAACACCCATCTACGGCCTTATCCTGCGCAGCCTCAATCTCAGCTACAATTGCTATGCCGATGACATACGAATCCATATCCACGCAAAGACGTCCATCGATGTGTCTCGTCTTTGCATGTCATCATCACTGTCAAGTGTGAAGGCTTGACTTAATTCAATTTTCCTGAAATTAAATGGTGACAAAACAGAAGTTTTGCTCGTAGGAACCCCGCTGATGATTGACGGCCGGACGATTGAAGTTGCTAATATATTAATATTCGGCGATGGACCGGCGTCCCGTCGTCGGGTGTATTCCTGCCTTACGCCCTATGTTTCCGGGATAGGCTCCGGCTTCACCGTGACCCTATATAGGATTAAGCGGTTTCAGATAATGAGATGAGATGAGATATATTAATATTGTTGACATTTCTAGAGCGCTTTCACCCGAGGGTCACAAAGCGCTGCACAGAGCTGTGGAGAGAACGGCACGTTAGCCACAACAACTCATCAGAGTAGATCACTTGAACGTCAATTAATGGCTATAAATCAGAGTCATGCTGACCTGCAGGCGCAGGTCAGCATAACAACAAGGCAGTCTGGAGTCTAGGAGTGACTCTAGATTCCTCATTCAGCTTCAAGACGTTGCGCAGTCTGGCTATATTTCTGAGTTTCCAACTCTGAGTTTCCAACTCAGAAATATAGCCAGACTGCGCAACATCCTGTCACCCTCTGATGCTGAGAAGCTAATACACATCTTCATGTCTTCACGAATCGATTACTGCAATGCACTACTCCCTGTCACCCCTGCCTACCTAATCAGTCGTCTCCAACGTGTGCAGAATGTGGCTGCTAGAGTCCTCACTCGCACATCCTTCCAGGATCATATTTCCACAGTACTCATGTCTGTCCATAGGCTACCGGTTAAATATAAGATTAAATTCAAGATCCTGCTCCTCAACTACAAGGCTGTCACTGGCGCTGCTCCGACATACATCCGTGACCTATTTCAGGCACCGTCCTCAACACGAAAACCTCGATCCTCCAATACGGGTTTGCTGCATGTGCCCAGATCGCACCTCCATTCAACGGGTAACAAAGTCTTCTCGTCCGCTGGTCCCAGACCCTGAAATTTCTTTCCACTGGAGATTTGATCAGCTGAGTCAGTGGGAATCTTGACATCTAATTTCAAGACTCACTTCTTCGATAAGGCTTTCTCTGGCTAGGGGACTGTTAATGTGGCTCACTGTTGTCGTGCCGGGATGATGGCTTGCTGTTGACCTGCGCCTGCTCGGGAACATTTATTCCTTCCTTGTTTGTTGAACAATGATTTTTCATTGCTTATTTTGTGTCCTTATATAAATTGCAGCCGTTATTTTACTTTCAGTTGAACTGTCCTGATGTTGTTGTTGCTGACATGCCATTATCTCCACAGCTATGTGCAGCGCATCGTGACCCTCGGGTGAAAAGCGCTCTCGAAGTGCAATTATTATTATTAAATGAAAGATACTAATTCATGCAGACCCAATGATGGCCTCATCCACCAGTCATTGACACATCACAATTACATTTTTATCCAAAAAAATCTCAACTTTTATTTATTAAACAACACAACACGTGGCAAAAATGTACAATGCTCATCATACGTGAAAAGACATTGCCTCTATGACATGAGTCATACAGATACATGTGGACACGATGATGCCCTCTCATCCATCAGTCGCTGACACATCACAGCTATATATTTCACAAGAAAATCTCAACTTTTCTTTTTAAAAAAGTCCATTAACCTACACGGCGATGGACTGGCGTCCCGTCGTCGGGTGTATTCCTGCCTTACGCCCTGTGTTTCCGGGATAGGCTCCGGCTCACCGTGACCCTATATAGGATTA
>JAZEWT010000014.1:3378864-3397020 GCA_036362905.1 Mordacia mordax
CCCCCCCCCCCGTGACCCCGTGCAGGATTGAGCGGGTATTGACAATGAATGAATGAATGTCCGTCTGCACCCGTGCTCTGTGCTCTGCGTGTACTGCAGCACCGTGGCGCAGGATGCCGGACGGCATCCCGGAGGCGTTCGGTTATCGCACGCCGAGAAGGCTCAGCTCTACACACTGCGACGTCACCTCAGTCAGCTCTGGGAGGCCAAGAGCCAGACGCAAGCGCTGATTCAGCAGACCGGGTCAGAACGCGCGCGCAGAGTCGAACCACACCGCGGATGCAGCGGCGTAGCCGCGAACCACACCGCGATGCAGCAGCGTAGCCGCGAACCACACCGCTATGCAGCAGCGTAACCGCGAACCACACCGCTATACAGCAGCGTAACCGCGAACCACACCGCGATGCAGCAGAGTAACCGTGAACCACACCGCGATGCGGCAGCGTAACCGCGAACCACACCACGATGCAGTGGCGTAACTGCGAATCACACCACAGACCCAAACAGGCCAGCAAGCATAGTGGACAGCAGCTGTCGATGTGTGATCGTAAAGCGTGAATACATTCGTTGCATTAAGCGAGGTTGTAACACATGGAAACAATGGTTATTTTACACGGGAGAAGCATGGGCGCGTGAGCACAACAGCAACAAAACAGACAACACATCAACATTGTATCGTAGATAAGGAGTACAGGATAGTTAAACATGTACATTTGTAATAAGTAGAACAGGTTTTTACCATTTCTGGCAATTATACATGTGTTAAGATCTTAAAACACCAAAATAGACACATTTCACAAAGTGTCTAGTGTGCAAAAGCTACACATACTTGTGGCACAATATGCAAACAGGATGCTTTGATAACATATGCATTGTCCTTCAAACTGATTGACCTACACCAGACATGGCTCTCTTTTGAGCCTGATTGTCTGTCAGCCAGATGATGCCAAAAGGCAGTCAGCTCAGGACAATGCAATATCAATGCTTAGTAGCTCAAGTGGAGCTGTTTAAGCTATGGATACTTTTTACCAGTGTACGTATGTAATAAGTAAAACAATGTTGTACATTGAATATGATTGGTTAATTTAAAAAGAAACAAGCAAACACCTTGGAATATACACACTACAAAAAAAAGACACAAACCGCTGCCGCTGTGTTGCTAGAGAGGAGTTAAGGGGCAGCCGGCGGAGGGAGGAGGAGCTCCGCAGGGAACAGCAGTTGGCGCAGCGGCAAATGGCGCAAGCGGCGGACGCCAAGAATACGTGAGTGCCTTGCGGAGTCCTCCGGCACCCCGCAGGCTCTGCTTGTTCCACTTCGTAAGAGCACTTGGCTTCATTTTACAAGTATTACCGTTAGTGCTCAAAAGCACGATGGGTAAATTGTCAAGAAACACGTCCAGTGCTATGGTCGAGTTCTTTTTTGGGAAAGTGATGTTTTTGTGGGCTCTGACGTACAAATCTTACGTGTCCCTAATTAATCATCACAAACACAATGGTATTATTGCACTGCGCGTGGCACAGGAAGCGTGTTGGGTGTTTAATTTGAGGTCTTTGCTAATGATAAGCATTTGTGTTTAAGTGGTCTATAACACACGGTTTTCTGTTGCATTAAAAATACACCTTTTTCATTTCGCTGCTGTATAATTCTGCCCCATATACAAACTTAAGCGTGACTTAATGCATACCATTTGTTTGATTCTGGAGGAAGGCACAGGTGATCTAGCCCTGACGTCAATGAACTAAAACTGATGTCTGATGATTGCTTCGAAAAGCTGCTCTCTCGGGACAGCCGCGTCGATCGCTCCCCCTCTCTGCACTCGCGACGTTTCGCCTCTCACACGTTAGAGGCATCTTCAGGCGCAGTGCCTTTAACGCTTGAGGCTAAACATCGCGAGGTGGAGAGAGGGAGCGATCGACACGGCTGTCCTGAGACAGCAGCTTTTCGAAGCAATCATCATGCATCGAGCCGTGAAAACCTACATCATTAAAGCACATGTCGTTATGCAATGACTATTATTATTATGATATGTCATGGTATTAATAAACACAGACGTCCTTGCACGGTTCACTGACATGAGCGACGCTTATTCTTTTTAGTGCTGCTGTGACTCTCTTGCAAAGACAAGACAAACGCATCAAGGAGGAGGTGGAAACAGAGCTGGCGCTGCAGGACACCATCAACCAGACAATCTCACAGCATCAGTGCGTTCTGCGGAACCGACCGCTGCACAGTCGTACTCGTATCCAATTATACATCTCATGACTGCTATTGGGGCTCTACCACGCTCTTCACGATGGGGATAGTTCATGAGCCAGAATAGAAATTGTTACCATCCGGGTTAGTTAAAACTGTAATGGAGCTCATGTATTGCCAATGTAAAGTTCACTACGTAACCAATAAACTCATCAACAGCATTACATCGGCTTCAAGTGTTGACATGAATACATCTATGCCCCATTAAGCATCTACTGCATCCACTCCATCTTTTAAAAACTATATTTGGGCGTAAAAACTATATTTGGGCGTTATAAAGTGATGTTTTATGAAGTAATATGCAATTCATAAATATACATTTTTCTGAACCATATATATACGTATTTAGTTAATTTATCTTTCCATTTTTTTTTATTTTGTATAATTTTGAATGGAATTTTCTCTAATTATTGTTGTGCTTATCTTATTTAAACCGATACTTATTGTCTCGGCTATGTTTTATCTGTTTACAAAAGTCTAATTCATAAACTCATCGGAACATTAGTTCACACGGAGGAAGCAAAATAATGCTGCCACCTTTAGTGGCACTGGCAAGCGCAATCATAAGCAACAGTGTTTTAATTTGCGTAATATTGAATTGCAACTACATTGCAAGACACTGTACAGAAACAGTGCGCATATTTATTTTATGGAGAGAGGAAGTTGGTCACAGGCAGATGCAAAATGTCTTGAGTCTTGCACTGATGGTGGCTGGGAGCCAAGGCAGACTGGCTGAAGGAGAAATGGAACTTCAGGATATGGGGACCTGTGTAACGAGTAGAAAAGGCTTTTACCATTCCTGGCTATCATTCAGGAGTTAAGATCTTAAAAACACCACATAGACACCTTTCACAAAGTGTCTAGTTTGCAAAAGCTACACATACTTGTGGCGAAATATGCAAACAGGAAACTTTGATAACGTATGCACTGTCCTTCAAACTGATTGGCTCACATCAGACATGGTTTTTTTTAGCATAATTGACAGTGTTAGCCAGATGCTGCCAAAAAGCACTCAGCTGAGGACAATGCAGTATCAATGCTTAGTAGCTCAGGTCGAGCTGTTTAAGCTATGGGTACTTTTTTGCCAAATGTACACTGGCAAAAAGTACTTATATCTTACAGGGACGTGGGCTACGTCAGCGGTGCGAGTGACGCGTACCCCCGCCCACGCTCGCTGCTGCAGGCTCGCGCTGTGCGCGCTGGACACGGAGCTCGGGCGCTTCGAGCAGGTGCAGCAGCACGTGCAGGAGGCGGAGCGCGCCATCGCCGACGAGCGGCACGAGCAGGCCAAACGGCGCCTCGAGCGCGAAAGGGCCACGGCCACCGCCGCACGGAGGAGCGTGGAGGCGCGGGAGCGGTGAGGGGGAGCGCGCGCGCGCGGGGGGCTGACCGATGTCGCGGCCGCCCACGCGCGTGGCCGCTGGGCCACGGTGCCGAGAGGGACTCTGGCGGCTGCCGTGGCTCTGACTCACTCGTTATAATAATAGTATTTTTATAGCGCCTTTCATCCGAGGGTCACAAAGTGCTGCACAGAGCTGTGGAGAGGATGGCACGTCAACAATGGGATAAGAATGGCAAATCAGCAAAAACTTTTTTTTTGGAGGTTCTTTTTTTTTTTACAAATCCGAGCTGTGGAAAGAACGGCACGTCAACAACATCAGGACAGTTCAATTGGAAGTCAAATAGTAGCAACAACTTTTAGGGCAAAAACGAAGCGATTAAAAACAAAAGCAAATTTGCAACAAACAATGAAGGAATAAATGTTCCTGAGCAGGCGCAAGTCGGAAGAGAGCCAACATCCCGGCATGGCATCACTGAGCCACATCAACAGCCCTAGCCAGAGGAAGGAATAAATGTTCCCGAGCAGGTGCAGGTCGGAAGACAGCCATCATGCCAGCACGACAACACTGAGCCGCATCAATAGTCCAAGCCGGAGGACTTTAAAGCCTTACGGAGCAAGTAAGTCTTGAGACGAGATTTGAAGATGCCTGAGGAATCAGCCAACAAATCTGCAGTGGAAGGACATTATGGTGCATCTAAATTATAGCTATTATTTGACTTTCAATTGAACTTCTCTGATGCTGTTGTTGTTGACATGCCGTTCTCTTCACAGCTCTGTGCAGCTGTTTGTGATCCTCGGGTAAAAAGCACTCTATAAATGCAATTATTCTAATTATATTTCCTAATCATGGGAGAATCGCTGTTGACATTCCTAACAGGTGGTACTCAATTTACCAAGAAGGAGGGATGCCAGGCTGATGGATGTACAGTGTAGTTATGATCTGGCAGATGCGCTTATAAACACCATGTGCACATCGCAACAGTTGAAGGAGTTGCGTGTGCATGTCGTGATGCTGCTGGCTATATCGCGTGACGGAAGTCGTGGGTTTCGCAGGCAGCGCACTCAGGAAACGATGGCGCTGGAGGAGAGGCAGCGGCAAGCGACACAAGAGGTCGCTCGGAACCAGCAGCGCGCCAGGCACTTCCTTAGGGACACCATGGCTAGGTAAGGCCTCGCACTGCCGAGGGCTGGTACCACAGCTAGGACCAAATCCTCTTGGGTCATTTGTAGTGAGTTTCAATCATAATTTGACTGTTGGCTGTAATTTCAGCCAACAATGTTGCTGCTAGAAGGTCCCGGGTTCGAATCTCGGCTCGGGTGCCTTTCTGTGTGGAGTTTGCATGTGCTCTCCGTGTCCACGTGGGTTTTCACCGGGCACTCCGGTTTCCTCCCTCAGTCCAAAAAACATGCCGCTGCATAGGTTAATTGACTTGCAGACTAAATTGCCCTCAGTGCCCGGTGATGGACTGGCGTCCCATCGTGGGTATATCCCTACACTGCGCCCTGTGTGCCAGGATAGGCTCCAGCTCACCCCAACCCTGTACAGGATTAAACGGCTCTGACAATGAGATGAGATGTTGCTGTAATTACATTTATGATTTTGGTGACCCAGATCATTCTGGCAAGTCAGTCTGTTCTTGTCTCTCGAGTGCTTACCTGTTTAAATTTAAACTACTCGCAGTTTATCTAATGCTACCACACGCGACGGCTGTTTCTGTGGACCAAAAAGTGTTGAATTGAGAAAAGTACACCTTATGACGGATATCGGCTGCATTAAGCGTAATTAATGTGATGGCACTGGGTTCCTCCTCCAGAGTTCGTCAGAGGGAGGCTGAGCAGGAGGAGAAGGTTCGAGAGGACTATGGCCGGAGGCTGAAGGCCATCATGACTCTGAAGCAGAGCATCGCAAACAACAAGGTCTCTACACAACATTAACAGTCCACCTGTGTCACGATGGAAAGCCACTGACTCAGATCTATGGCTTATGCCGTTTAAAAATCCAGACCTAAAGACTTGTGAAAGGTCGCTATAGTTAAGCACAATGTGTGAAACCATTTCGAGTTTTGAACGGACACAAATTTACGCCGTGTGTATATCTCCATTGGTGAGAGTTTATGTTCCAAACGCAATGCATGTCAAAGTTAAAATCCACAATTCAAGGGTGTGAGCAACGTTTAGAAAACATTCGTCAAATGGCATTACTGTGTCAATGCGAGAGAGGCTCTGTGGGAATTGAGGGAACCAAAAGTATTTGTGGTGTGGCCGTGAGCGCTGACGGTGATTGCCTGCCGACGGTTCTGCCGCTGACCACGCGGTGCTGCCCTGGCCGGCTCCAGGAGAACCTGCAGGCGCTGCGGGCACGGCAGGTGGCGGCGCAGGAGGCTCGCGAGCAGGAGGAGGAGCGGGAAAGGACCGCCATCCTTGCCGCAGGAGGGCACCCGACCGAAGTTCTGCTGAAAAGGAAGCGCTTGGAAGAGTTTGAACGGAAAAAAAGGTGCACTGCTGCGCCACGGTCATCGCTACTTTCTCGCAGCTGAACCTGTGCTTGCTTTCAACGGCACGACCCAGAACGCGCCCGACTTGATGTGTTACACAAGATATTCTTTGAATTAATTGTTTTTATCTGGAGAGATAGATACAGAGCGGCACGGTGGCCCAGTGGGTGGCGCTGTCGCCTCCTCACAGCAAGAAGGTCCCGGGTTCGAATCACGGCTCGGGTGCCTTTCTGTGTGGAGTTTGCATGTTCTCTCCTCGTGTCCGTGTGGGTTTTCGCCGGGCACTCCGGTTTCCTCCCACAGTCCGAAAAACATGCTGCTGCAGAGGTTTATTGGCTTGAAGACTAAATTGCCCGCAGTGCCCGGTGATAGGCTGGCGCCCCATTGTGGATATTTCCCTGCCTTGCGCCCTGTGAACTGCCGGGATAGGCTCCGGCTCACCGCGATCCTCGTCAGGACTAAGCGGTTTCTGACAATGAGATGAGATAGATACATGAATGAGACATTATCTAATTATCATCTCATTAGACTTTGCTAGCTGGGCAGGGTTGAGTCTGCAGAGTTCTACGAATGAACACAGAAAGATTTTATAGGCTGTGGAGCTACGTAAGTGAGTAGCAGACAGCAATACAGCAACATTACAAGGAGCACTACTTCTCTCATCTCATTATCTGAAACCGCTTAATCCTATATAGGGTCACGGTGAGCCAGAGCCTATCCCGGAAACACAGGGCGTAAGGCAGGAATACACCCGACGACGGGACGCCAGTCCATCGCCGGGCATTGCGGGACAATTTTAGTCTGCGAGCCAATCAACCTATCCAGGAGCATGCTTTTGGACTGTGGGAGGAAACCGGAGTACCCGGCGAAAACCCACGCGGACACGGGGAGAGCATGCAAACTCCACACAGAAAGGCACCCGAGCCGAGAGATTCGAACCCGGGACCTTCTTGCTGTGAGGCGTCAGCGCTAACCACTGGGCCACCACGCCGCCCCCTAAATAAATCCTCTGTACTTTACATTAACGTTTTTCAAATTTTTATCGTAAATCTGGCCCTGCATGAATACATCTTGGTCTCTCCGATCACGTGCTCATATCCACAATAAAAACACAATTATGTTTATATCATGGTAATTCTAGACTTTTTATTTGAGCACTTACCCTTAGATGTTTCCCATCAGTTATACAGTCGTTTTGAAGTGCAGTAATTCCAAAAGCTATATATATGCTAAAAACACAGCGTTATTTACGTCTAACAGGTTGTTCCAAGTTAGAGTTAATATTTTAAAGAAGTTATTGCTCATGCCTAATTACGTGAAATGTTTCGAAAGGCTATATTATATGCAATGTATTTCTGCTAATGATGGTAAATTGGAAAATAACTACAACACGGTATTGTTGTTCACATTCCGTTCATATGTTGTTGTTGTTGCTGACATGCCATTCTCTGCACAGCTCTGCGCAGCGCTTTGCGACCCTCGGGTGAGAATCGCTGTGGAAGTGCAATTGTGATGATTATTGTTGTCTTCAGGGAGTTTGAGGAGCAGGTGAAGGCACGTCAGGCAGACATCGTAGAACACATCTTGAAAGAGGAGGCGGAAATGAAACGGAGGAGCACGCGGCGGCAGCGGCTCCCCGCGGCTGCCGCGGCGTCCCGAGAGGCAGCGAGAGCGGCGGAGACGCGCCTCGCCGACCCCAGGGTCATTCAGCTGCTCGAGGAGGCCCTGGGGGAGACCAGGAGTAGCCGGGAGCCGGTGCGTCTGCAGATCACATTGCCATACGCAACGCGGCGGACGTACACCTGGCGATGCACGACGCGTTTGACTCGAATCGTTCAAGCATCCGCACACTCGAGTCGGGTTTTGGTGGTCGTCATCCCACGGAGCGGGCGAGCACCAGTCTCTGCAGAGGACAGCCCTTGTCGACTTCCGAGCAAGCGCCGATTGCTGTCTGGTGCTTAACCCATCAACGCAGGCGGACCGCTGAACTGGAACAACACTGGCTGCATCTTGTGGGGTTGCTCTGCGCTCTGCGCTGTCTGCAACTGAATCCAGTGCTTTGGGTCATCTGTGATTAGGCGATACCGCTTTCATAGAAATGAATGTCCCTCGTTAATTGCTTTACATTCGTCAGCAAGCGAGAAACGCCTGCTGATGTACTTTATTATGCTCCAACCCCTACATCCCACTCCTAATACAGCAGAGGGTTGACAACAGGGCTCTATATGTACATGAATAGCAGAGTGTGTAAATGAGACACGGACACCTGTACTCTGTGACGTTTCAGCCACAGATCTGGCGCTCTCCCTCCCCGGACTCCGGAGACGAGGAGCCTGCAGGGCTGAGCGGACTTGGTGACACGGTGGCCGTGGCCACTCGGAGCCGGGGAGATGAGGAGGAGGAGGAGGAAGAGGAGGATGGTCTGGTGCAACTCGAGTACCCGGGGGTCTGGGAGCAGGAAGATGAGCAGAGCACAAAGCGTGCCTCCGTGAGTCTTACTGGTGATGAACGCACGAGTGTAACTGTGTAGGTTTTCACGGCTCGACGCATGACGATTGCTTCGAAAAGCTGCCCACACGTTAGAGGCATAGAGGATGCCTCTAACGTGTGAGGCGAAACGTGGTAAGGTGGAGAGAGGAAGCGATCGACATGGCTGTTCCGAGAGAGCAGCTTTTCGAATAAATCAGAACGTACGAGTGATTAATAGTCGGCTATGAGCTGGGAAGACACAGCAAGACAGACCATAGCAGGGTATACAAGACTAAGAGAGAATGCACCATCATGTCAAACTTCACTTATAACATTCTCAACATTAACATCTTTTATTTGTAAATTAAATTATATTCTAGCACATTACAGATTTTTATTTTCATGTGCGACTTCCAAAAGCTAGTGTAATATCGACCTATATTGTGATGTGAATTAATATAGACCTTAATAAACAATTGTAACAAGTATGCTTGCTTGTCAGCAGGCCACTGGTCAGGACAAGAAAACCCGGTCATACGGACTCAGTCAAATGGAAGGGGAAAGCCCGGTGCTGGAGCAGCAGCAGGAGGAGGAAAAGCCAAAGGTCCAACGCAGGCTGGGTCCGACTATTCAGGGCCGCTCCTTTTCCAGCAAACCCAACGTAATAGCCTTCAAGGTGGGCATCCCAGTGGTATTGTGCAGGGCATCTGCAGGCTTTTCCAACCACAAGGTCTTAATAGAGCCACAAAGGTGGCCCGGTTCAGTTATTGGCAGACGTGTTGCACACTGAAGGGTGACTGATGCTCGCTTAGCTAGCCTGTGCCATGGGTATGATTTTAAAATAATTATTTTGCGTACATGACGTAGTTGGTATTGTGTGCAGCAACGCCGCGCTCTACTGCGATAACTTAACAGAACCCTCCCGAAAAGGAGTCTTCAGCCTCAGCGAGCCTTTCCCAGGTAAACAAGAATACTAATTATAATTTAGAACATAAAGTTGGTCAAGCATAGCAGACAAGATAAAATGACCACGGAAGTATTGTCTCTGTTCAACACCATTCTGTTGCTTTGTTCCCAGAATTTTGAAGTTGGAAAAATATACAAATTGAAAGTGGTTCTCACCAACGTGTCCTACACCAGCAACTTTTGCCGCTACAAGGGCATGAGTGAACACCTGGAGGACTTCGTCAGTGTGCGGTTCGTAAACCCACAGTGACAGATCGTTGCTGAAAATTCAAAAACAGATTGGATGCTAACGAAATGCATACAACGTGCATTCTCCAGGTTTGAGCCTCCGGGACAGATGTCTGCAGGAATGTCCTTTGAGCTGATGGTGACTTTCAAGCCAACCGTGAGTGCACCGGTCTACCAGCTGTCACACAGGGAGAGACTGATGGGAATTCAAGAGCTGTCAGCCCTTAGCTCGTCCACCAGAGTGATACTAGCTCCCAAAGTTTGTTGGTGGAGTATTCCCTCACCTGAGAAATCCACTCTGATTATCAGGTTCAGGCATCAAGATGGCTTTGTTTGCACTGTTGTTCAGCTGGCAGAACAGACCCATTTAAAAAATTAACACCAACGATTGCCTCTCTTGAACAGAAAAACGAGGACCTGAGTGGAGCCCTGCAGTTTGCGGCTCAGAGCGGACCTTTCACGGTGCCAGTGCAGTGCACAACGAAGAAATGTGATGTGAGTACCGCGCAAGACTCGGCTAAGAAAGGGCTCTGGCGGACGGGGATCTGCGGGTCGGCACAGGCTGAAGGAAACGTGACGTCGGCGACAATGATGACACCCGTTGTGTCAGCCGTCGGTGGGCGCTAATAACGGTGGCACCCCGTGCATGCGCGCGCGCGTGCGTGCAGGTGACGGTGGACAGGACCGCGATTGACTTTGGTACCCACGTGATCGGAGAGACCATAAGCAGGACCTTCACGCTGGTGAACCAGGGCGCTCTTGGGAGCAGGTTCCACTTCGTGAAGGCAGACGACGACAAGGCACAAAAGGTAGGGGCAGCACAATGTGCTTGTGGCAGCGCCAGCTCATGGCAGAGCTCTGTAGGGACACACGTGTGACTGGCGTCTGTCAGTCTTGCATTGCCCTACAAGGTAAGGGGCCTCCACAAGCCGTGCAGGCCATGTGGATTATTAGATCCCCACTGAAACACGGTAGTCAGTTTGTGTT
The DNA here is from genome assembly GCA_036362905.1 of Mordacia mordax. Taxonomy (NCBI): domain Eukaryota; kingdom Metazoa; phylum Chordata; class Hyperoartia; order Petromyzontiformes; family Petromyzontidae; genus Mordacia; species Mordacia mordax. The sequence continues at coordinate 3,389,605 of JAZEWT010000014.1, forward strand.
TGTGAATGCAGATGGCACGTGAGCGCGTGGAAGGACTCTTTTGTACAAGAATGTATTTTGCCACATTTCCCGCGGCTACCCGCGTGCCATGTTGGGCTATGCACGATTGCTTCGGTAGCCTAGACACGGAGTCGTCCGCATCACCAAGTTATTCTTGTGTGGAGCAGACAACGTCACAAGCACCGAACCCGGCGGTGTCAGGTGCACGAGTGGAGGAGGCCCCCACGGAGGTTGCTGCTGCTGCAGAGACAGGGGGGCAGGTGCCAGGACTCTGCCAAGGTGCGGTATATTGAAACATCACCTCCCCCCTGTAGCGCCCTCTGGGTATTCCCTTGCGTTATACAGACATTCACCCTTTATAAGTGAATTACATTGACTTTTTCAAAAACAGATGATTACAGTGGGGTTTTTTTTTGTATCGAGACCAAAGATACGGTAGTTCACATATTCCTTTAGTTTGCTTTTATAACATGTAAGCAAGTTTGATAGCTGACATTGAGCACTTTGCATCACACCTTCATTGCTCATGCCAGGATAGTGAAGTATGGTTAATCCCCCATAACTGCCATGGGGTAAGAAAGCCATCATCCAGCAGTAGATTGACAAAGTACCGAAAATATCCATGTAGAGAATGTCTGTCGTGATGACTCCACCGCGCATGGGTTTACAGAATCGGTAGCGAGCGATTGCAGTGGAAATGTCCCGGAGAAATCTGGGGCGGAGAAGCCAGCGGAGACACTGGGCCTGGCTCTGCCTGAGGAGCTGCGCACAGGGGAGGTGAGAGCGGCTGCTTTCCCCGGGTTCTGGGAGCGGAGTGCGAGAGCATAAGAGAGGGAGGCCATGGGGCAAAGGCCTGAAATTGGCTCCATTATTCATAGGTAGACACTGTGGCGAGGAGATACAGCAGCCACCAGTGCAGGCGGTGCTGTCCCATAAGGTCCGTAACAGTGCTATAGCTATCAGGCAGGCAGTGCAACTGCCCCAGAGCCCATAATGTCACAGGAGCCCATAGCTTCAGAGTTACCCAGGCACCAGGCTGTGAAGAGAGGAGAAAAATTGCCAGGTGGCTGTATATGATTAATGGCACAAGAACCAAAGCTAACCAAGCTTTGTCAGCTTTCCATAATTATCTTGTGGCTATTGTTCTACCTGTTTGGCCAATGTATACTTCCTCACAGTTGCCGCAAGGAATTCAATATACGCCTTCTGTCTGTAACGGTAGTCGGTCTTTAGGTGATTTGAGTACGTCTTGTATCTTCTGGTGGGTTGTGAAGACTGTTCTTATCTCGTTTACGTGCCGTTCTTTCTGCAGCTCTGTGCAGCGCTTTTTGACCCTCGGGTGAAAAGCGCTCGTTGCGAGCGATGCAAGCTGTCGTGTGTGCGTGTGTGTGTAGGTGGTGGAGGGGCAGGTGCCGGGCCTGGGTTCTGTGAGGCTAGAGGTGGTGTTCACCCCTACGGTTCCGGGGGACACACGCGCCACCTTCCACATTCATCTCACCGACTCCACGTCCCCACGTGTGAGTGCTGCCCTCAAGGGGCGGCAGTCGCTTTCCCTCTGGGTGCACCGGCACTGGCGTTAAACCTTTAACTGGATGCAACAAGACGTTTACAATCTCCTGGTGTATTGTAGTGAGTGTAAATGTAACACTCTTGGATGTGTGATATGATAATACTGTAATAATGTCACGTACAGTATATAGCTGGGTCAAGCCTCGCTGAGCGTGAAGAGATTTGTCAGAAGGGTTCTGCCAGTGCAGTGTTTAATCAGCTCATTTCATGAGCGTTTTGCGCGAGGAAGGACGCCAGGGTACTCCGATAGAATCCGTGCGGTCGTGGCGATACCGCTGACTCTTTCCGTACCCGAGGGCCCGTGCCAACGGCGCGACGCCACTCGTGCCCAGCTGCGCGAGAGTGCTTGACAATTGCTATTGTCAGCGGGCGCATCTGTATTGGCGTTGAATCAACTGCTTGTCAATAATCAAGGAAAATAAAAACTGACTATGTCCACGCACCACGCACCACAACACCGCACGGCTGTGCGCTTGGGCCCACGCTGTGTGCCGTCACCGCGCTAGTTGGAGGTGCGTGTGACCGCGCTAGCGGTGGACGTTCCTGTGTGGGTGGAGCGGCCGGACGTGGACCTCAAGATTTGCACATTTGACCGCCTCTACCAGGACTCCATGCTGATCCACAACCGGTGGGTTTCATGTGCAGCAATTGCTCTATCGCTCGCAGGTCATGCTGATTGTATTTGATGGATATTTTAAATCTTTATTTAAATGCAGCTAAGAGCCTGTAGGTAGAGAATATCTTGTAATGGAGGATCTATGTAAAATATCATTGCCAAAATCAGCATCATCATTACCACCGTCATCTTCATTCATCCTAGCACGTAGAGTTTTGGGGTTACATTAAGTGTCAGTGAGTACCAACAAGCCTCCTCTCTGTGTCATCGCACATCATTTGAAGTCTTGTTTCACACAGTCCATCCACATTTTCGTTGGCTGATCTGCAATTTAAAAATCAATGCGTTTTTTTCACTCGGGACGACATTGCCGTGGTTTTCCAGCGCCACAACTGCACTTCGCCTCAAGTTTGAGGTGCGCCGGCAGCTGCAAAACTATCTCGAGGTTTTGCCCAAGAACGGCTACATCCAAGCCCAGTCCACGTTCTCCGCTCAGCTCAAATTCCTCCCCAGGTAACGCCGCTCTGAACACGGGATTAGAACCTACGTTTCGCCAAGACAGCAGAGGGTTCCTAACGTTGCAACGATGTAGGTTTTCACGGCTCGATGCACGACGATTGCTTCGAAAAGCTACCCTCTCTCGGGACAGCCGCGTCGATCGCTTCCTCTCTCCACCTCGCCTAACGTTCTCAAAATGACACTTCATACGATCACATCTACTTTAATTTCAGAAGTTCTGTTTAAGCGGTCGGCTCATTGACAGCGGAGACAGGGATTTTTAAAAACATGACCAGTGCGAGCAAGGCGTAAAAACTCATAGTTGTTTATGTATGTTGCTGGCCTTGCATACTTGCAGTGTTTTAATGTGCGTTTCTTTACGTGTGCTTTATATATTATGCTTGCGTTTACAATTTTTACAGACAGAGTCTTGCTGTGGATGCACCTGGATATTATGATAAAGACACGCGTGTGTTTGAAGCACCTGTGCTCATACGAGTCGGAGATCAGGTGAGAACCTGGGCTGTGCCTGCTTGCAGTGCTTTGTTCGGTGAGCCCTCCATATACTGTCATTAATCCACGTCTCGTCTAAATCCCGAAAACAAAAACAGCAATGGGCACAAACAATGTGAAGCACAGCTCTTGAGTGATCCTGCATTAATATATAGATTCTTTGTGGTGGTCACTGAGACATTGCTCATGTACATACTGATCACATGTGGGCAATAAAGTGGCAGAAGTGGTAACCCTTCAACCTCCGAGCAAGATCATGGGTTGGAGTCACAATGTGGGCACCTTTCTGTGTCCAGTTTCTATGTTCTCCCCGTGTTCTGCATGGTTTCCTCTGGGTTCTGTTTCCTTTCATAGGCAAATAATAAAAGGAATATAACGTTACTTGTATTGCCCAAATATCCTGATGCTGAAAAGGTTAATGCAAATTAACTGTCGCAAAGCATAGAGGCGGATCGCTCGACACGGTTATCCTGAAAGAACAGCTTTGGAAAGCATTCGTCAATAATGCAAAGAACTCAAAGGGTATTATGAAAAGCAACATTGCCCCTACTGTGAAAACCTGGCAGGACCCTGAAATTAAAGCACTCAGACTTAGCAAGGCTCTGCTGGATAAATGAACATATCAATAAAATCATGTGGGTTTTTACGGCTCGATGCACGATGATTGCTTCAAAAAGCTCGAAGCTTTTCACAACAAAGCTCGAAGCTTTTCGAAGCAATCATCGTGTTCCCTCTCCCTCCATCGTGAAACGTTGCGTAACGGCTGTCCTGAGAGAGCAGCTTTTCGAAGCAATCATCGAACATATCAATAACAACAAAATCTCACGTTCTTTTCTAGCTTCCGAATTTGTGAAGGAAGCATACCAGCACACGAGGGGAAAAATCCTGAAAGTTAGCTGTGGGTTGCCCATCTGATTGTGTACATGGACGGTTTTGAGACTCCTCTATCTCATTGACACAGATCAAGCCGGTGCTCTTCACGGTGCACGCCATCCTCACGTCATCCGACCTGCACTTTGACCAGCCGGTCATCGACTTTGGCTGCTGCACCATATTTGAGTCTGTGAAAGCCACGGTCAGGCTCACCAATGACTCCATCCTGCCACAGGACTACGGCTTTGTAAAGATCCCAGAGGTAAAATGTACACTGAAAAATCGAGACTAATGTTTATTATTTCAACGCAACTCCCGTAACGGCTGTCACGCATAAATCGCACTGCCAACCTGTGCAGCGTTTAATGTTTTAAACATTTTGTACCTCCCGGCTGAGCATCGGCCCAGTTGGCTCAGCAGTAGAGAGAGCAGCTTGCGATCGCAAGGCTGAGAAGCTAATCTCATGGTCAGGATTCTAATTTGTGGGTGAGTCACCGGCGGTTCTCTTACAAGAGATTTCCACCACTGTGATCAACCAGTAGGTGGACACCACATTATTGATGAGAAATCACTTTGAATGTTTTTTTTTTTAATCGGAGCCTCGCTACGGGCTCCGCAGTCTCCCCCGATACTTGGTGTCGGAGCGCGCGGCGCCTTGCGGGGGCAGTGACGTGCGTGCGCTGGTCTCGCCCGTCTGCCCAGTACGTGGACGTGCAGCCGAACCACGGCTTTGGGACAGTGCTTCCCCTGGACACGGTGCCCGTTGACATCATCTTCAGTGCCACTAAGGCCAACGAGTACAAGTTTGACCTGACCTGCAAATCCGGCACTAACAGGTACTCTGTGCGCAGTCCACACAGCATTTGCCTTTGCTACCTGTGCGCCGCTCGTGAAACGTGTCCGTCGTGAACGTCTCAAACACAGAGAAACTGTAAACCGATGAATATCGTGCGCGGCCAGAGACTTCAAGCTGAGCTGCGTTGCGACGGGCGTGTACCCGCCGCTGGAACTCTCCCACTCCCTGCTCCGCTTCAAGGCCACGGCTGTCGGCGACACGTCGATAGCGTCACTTCATGTCATCAATTCCCACACGAGCGCCAATCAGTACAGCCACCCCGTGCCCCGCATTGGCAAGGGGGACGTGGTGCCCGTGGGCCCCACGTCCTTCCAGTTTGTGGTGCCGCCCGACTGCCCGCTCAGCGTCTTCCCTGCGGTGGGCACCGTGGCACCGGGACAAGTGAGTCACAAAGTCTGGTTCATCCACGGAGCCCTTTGAGCCTCTGTTCGCTGTCAGCGCAGACACCACGTAATATTTCCCGTGGTCTGCAACATTAACTCACAATCAGGATATTAAGACGTGACGTCTTGAGTGCCTATTCAGCTTATTGTCTGCCCAAGACCAGCGTTTCGAGTTCTGCTTTGTGGGGGGTCAGCCGTGGTCATCCAACCCCTCACCATGAGTGCTTCACCTCTCCCTTCTCCTGCCCCTGCTGTGCGTCCTTGTCTCCGTGTCGTCGCTGTGTCAATGCACCCTAACAGAAGCAGCTCGTGCGACTGCTGTTCCGGCCACTGCTGTCCGAGACGCTAGTGCTGGAGGAGGTGGAGAGACTGGCTGCGGATCGCAAAACCAAGACCATAGCAGAGCATTCCTCCTCCTCCTACTCACAGGCACAACCCATCCCTACCGCAACATCAGTAAGAAACCCTTCGTGCATATTCGCTCAGATTGTTAATCTTTGTTAAGGAAAAATGACACTGCAATTGAATTGTCTAACTTTGGAGAATTTAATTTTTTTTTTTACGAATTGGCACAACTGTTAAATAATGCGCGAATTAGCCATCGACATCAGGATTTACACAGCAATGAAGACCGCCTGCACGATTGCGTGGGAGATAACTTTCGTGAATTGCAAATTATATCTATTTCTTGCTATTCCGCTTGCAGTGAGGGACACAGGCGAATAATACATAGAGGCCGCTGGCTGTGAGATGTGTAGATTTTACTTATATCCTGTGCATGCCTGTCCCATCCCAGGTACTCTCATTAGCATAGGCTTCCTCAGCTTTCATGATGATTTCTTCGTCGATCGCTCCCTCTCTCCCTCCATCGCACACTCTTTCCCTCCATCGCGATGGAGGGAAAGAGGGAGCGATCGGCGCGGCTGTCCCGAGAGAGGGGCTTTTTGAAACAGTCGTCGTGCATGGAGCCGTGAAAACCGACATCATTACATTCCTCAGCCATATTTGTTGCTTCGCACTTCGTCACCGAATCACCCCGTGGCACTCGCTCTACTCAGAAGACTGCAGGAAAAAAGGGATCGCTTGCCAACAAGAAGAATCTCACGGAGGGAGAGAAACGGAGCGGTAAGGAGACAGGAATCGAAGCAACGCAGGCCACCCTGGAGTCTGCCAGCGGCAGCGTGGTTGTGGAGCCGATCTTGAGCAAGTGAGTATCAATCTAGCGTCTTCACGCAATTAAGCTGCTTGGTTTTCAATTAGGGCGGCACGGTGGCCCAGAGCTGTCGTCTCACAGCAAGAAAGTCCTGGGTTCGAATCTCGGCTTGGGTGCCTTTCTGTGTGGAGTTTGTATGTTCTGCCCGTGTCCGCGTGGGTTTTCGCCGGGCGCTCCGGTTTCCTCCCAGAGTCCAAAAAACATGCTGCTGCATAGGTTAATTGCCTTGCAGACTATATTGTCCGCAGTACCCGGTGATGGACTGGCGTCCCATCGTGGGTATATCCCTGCCTTGCGCCCTGTGTCGGCCGGGATAGGCTCCGGCTCACCGCGACCCTGTACAGGACTAAGCGGTTTCTGACAATGAGATGAGATCAGGTTTTCAATCAGCCATAATGCGGATGAATGTCCGAGGCAGGTTGCTTTGACCGATTACAAATTTTCCCTGGTTTTTTCTTCCCTCCAACTGTATTCACACTGTGCTACTGGTTTAATTTTGGTTATAAAGGATGATATTCCCAACTTCACAGACTCGTGCCCAAGTTCAAATCCAGCTCATAAGCAATGGGTAGATGATTGCACTGAAAATATCCTAGTCCCCTGAACTTCCCAGCCACCTTAAGGCAAAATAATTTTTAAAATGTTAACCTGATGATTGCTTCGAAAAGCTGCTCTCTCGCGACGTTTTTCCCCGCACGTTGAGAAGCAAACGTCGCGATGGAGGGACAGGGAGCGATCGACGCGGCTGTCCCGAGAGAGCAGCTTTTTGAAGCAATCGTCATGCATCGAGCCGTGAAAACCTACATCGTTACAACTGTTAACCTTTAATTCGAAGGCTTTCGTGACCAATATTATCAATGAAATCCATTTATGGTCAGGTCACGTAGAAAATTAT
>JAZEWT010000014.1:3426900-3438500 GCA_036362905.1 Mordacia mordax
GAGATATTGATGAGAAACACTGATGTGGTGACACAACAGAAGTTGAACGCCTTGTGGCCCCCGGATGAAAAGCGCTCTAGAAGTGCAATTGTTTTTATTATTACAAAAACGCCGAGCAGGTACTCACTTTCCTGAAGCGCTGGGGCAGCGCATTGTGCACGGACACTCACAGGATCCTTCAGTTTACGTTTAAATTTGCACTCATATCTGAGGGTCTAACCGTCTCTTTCTCAGACCCTATCATTCTCTCGCGCTCTCTGTAAACAGTTGTATATATTGTATACTGTATTGTATACTGTTTTGATCGTATACATTGTGGCGTACCACTGCTGCTCAGAATTTGATGTCATTCTGAGCAGGAGTATGTATATATGCGAATGGAATTGAATGTGTGTATAAACAATATATCGAAGGGGATGTGGGTCACAGGGTGTAAATGGTTGTACATATTGTATTTATTGTATATTTTGTTATTGGAAATTTTTCTCGGAAGAGCAATAAAATCGGACTCAAAAGTCTCTCTCACCTCTCACCCTCGGGTGAAAAGCGCTCTCGAAGTGCAACTACTACTATTATCATTATCTCATGTCTTCCCAGCGATGACAGTCTCTCCATGCATCTCATCGTGCTTGTTTTCGCACTTTTCAGATTTTGTTCCTCAATCCATGTCCGCGCCAGTGTTTCTGACCTCCATGTGCCAACCGAGATATCGATTGAAAATCTTGTTCCACTCCTCGAGTAACACTGCTTGTCGTTACCGAGTTCAGATTTGTTTGCTTATATCGCTCCCGGCGCTTGTCTTGCAGGTGCAAACATCAACTGCGGAGACATTGACCTGGGTGGTCTCAAGAACTCTGGATTTACGTAAGTTGTGCCGAGTGCGACTGCTGAATGTAGCCACTCAATGTTTAGGGGGGGGGGCGGCGATTTCATCGGGAAGAGCCTTCACCTTGCGTTTACGTGTGTAAATGAATCTCATCTCATCTCACTGTCAGAAACCGCTTAGTCCTATACAGGGTTCGCGGTGAGCCGGAGCCTATCCCGGCAGACACAGGGCGCAAGGCAGGGATATACCCACGATGGGACACCAGTTCATCACTGGGCACTGAGGGCAATTTAGTCTGCAAGCCAATTGACCTATGTAGCAGCATGTTTTTTGGACTGTGGGAGGAAACCGGAGTGCCCGGCGAAAACCCACGCGGACACAGGGAGAACATGCAAACTCCACACAGAAAAGCACCCGAGCCGAGACTCGAAACCGGAACCTTTATGCTGTGAGGCGACAGCGCTATCCACTGGGCCACCGTGTCGCCCCGCTCTGAGTAATTCACACTAATGTTTATATTTGTGTTGTTAATCTCTGAAGGGGGGGCGGGGTGAGGGGACATGGTTGTGTGCAGTGAGCAGCGCTGCCGCCCTCACAGCAAGAAAAACTCCGGTTGGACTCCTGGCCCGGATAGATGCCTTGCTGTGTGAAGTTTGCACTTCATGCGTCCGCGTGTGATTTCTCTGAGTATTCTGGTTTCCTACCACAGCCCATAGACATGCCTCGGATAAATGTCCTGATTAAATTGTTCCCGGTGCCCTGAGATGTTGTAACTTGCTTAGCCCTCCCCGGCTGGACAACTGCTACAAAGAGCTACATAGCGCAACGGTTTCCAGATTTACAACAACAAAAAACTGATTGGTTCTCGTCCAACTTGTATCTCGATTGCACCGTCGGTGTCACAAGAGTTGAAGAACTGGTGAGGAAGTCTCACAGGGAAGTGCAGACCCCCCCCACCCCCCGCACCCCCCGTACCCCGCACCCCCCACGCAATGTTAGAGAACGGCAACAGGAAGATGATCTGTGATCTACATCCAAGACCCTGCAAGTGATCTCCGTTTCGCAGGGTATGCAGTAACACCAGCATAACCGCTCTGCCACCAAGAATAATGTTTACAGCGAAATTGTGTCACGGATTCATTCATTCTCAATAGAAGCTTAATCTTGTGCAGGGACGTAGGAGAGGGCGGGAGCCTGTCCCGGCTGACAGAGGGCGCAAGGCGGGGGAATAATCAGGATGTGACGTCAGTACCTCGTATGACACAGCAGCAGGCAAAATAACCCAGGTAGCCGCGTGTCTTTGAACGGTGGGTGGAAACCGCAGTACCCGACGAAAACCCACGGAATGACTGCGCAGTCACAGGGTGACCAGGTTGAGACAATCGACCCGCTTCGCCAGCAAACCCGGTTTATCCTCAGCCGCTTGAACCGTGCATTCAAGCCCAGGGCTCTCAGCAACGCCCGCTCAGTGGTCCGATGCCCACCGAGCCCCTGTGCCTCCTCGCAGTCGCGCTGCTAACATAAAGGTGTCTCGCCCCGCAGCGTCACCTGCCAGAAGAACGTGGCAGGTTAGAGGAGTGTTTTAAGGGGCGCTCGCACTGCACACCAGAGGACTCGACTTAAAGGGAAGCCCACGGTCTCTCCTCGGCGACTGAAGCGACCCCGTGAACCTCTAACCTCTCCACGCAGCCAGAGTGCAGCTGCACGGGGCGTAGGGTACAACATACGCCACTTCCTCAGAGTGGCTACGACCTTTAAGCACCTTCAATTATCTTAAAGTGTGTTCTTGATCTGCAGTTTTTTTTTGCAGTAATATTTTATCGTCGCTAAATCGGTGAAGTGTATCACGGTCACGGGCAATGTCTAACTATCGCAAATAAAAGTGCATGCATGATAACTGTTTATGTAGAGTGCTGCTGCAGTGGCAGTAATTGAGTTTATTAACCTGGTACTATAATAAACGCTTTGCTGTGTCTGGTCGATTGTTGTGTTATTTCTGTCGGATATTAGACTTTCTGAAACGAGGATTATTAGTTATGTAAGGGCAACCCAACGGGTCGGCTCGCCCACCATTAATCGGCCGCCCGCTGATGTGCCCTCTTGTTCCGACGGCGCGCGCGGAACACCGCGGTAGCGACTCCCGTTCTCTCTCCCGCATGCATGCGGCTGCCACTCCAGCGAGGAGACGGGAGACTTCTGCTCTCCGGCTCTTTATTAACCACACCCAGTAACAACAGCAACACTCAACTCACTACCCACCCCGCGCTATTGATTCACCTCTCCACACGCCCGCCGCTCCCCTCTCTCCGATTCCCACGCAGAGTCTCCAACTTCGCTTCCGCTCATCCCCCCATATCCCATCAGATGTCACCCAGCCACGAGACATCATCCCACGTCCGGGCAATCCGATCATCACACATCCGCCTTATATCCCCCCCGCTCCCCCAGACCACGTGTTGTTTACGATCTCGGGAGGGGGGCACTGGCACCACACTTTCTGTCGCCCTCACGTTCTCATTCTCACCTCGCCCTTTGTCACCTTAGACGACCCCCCGCCCGCACGACACCCCACTCGCACCCACATCACCGCGACCCATCCACGGCCTGATCGCTGGGTGTGAGCCCGCAGGCGCACCCAGCCCGCCGAAAACCCACGCGAGCATGCAGAACACACAACCTCCAAACAGAAAGGTGGCACCTGAGCTGGAAATCGAACCTGGGACCTTCTTGCTTTGAGACAGCAGCACTACTCACTGCACCCCCCCTGCCCCCCACTGTGCCACCATTCAGCTCGCCTCAACCTGTAAGGACCATGCAAACTGGCCTGCACTATTGTCGCATCTCATCTCATTGTCAGAAACCGCTTAGTCCTGTACAGGGTCGCGATGAGCCGGAGCCTATCGCGGCAGACACAGGGCGCAAGGTAGGGATATATACCCACGATTAGATGCCAGTCCATCCCGGGCAATTTAGTCTGCAAGCCAATTAACCTATGCAGCAGCATGTTTTTTGGACTGTGGGAGGAAACTGGAGTGCCCGGCGAAAACCCACACGGACACGGGGAGAGAACATGCAAACTCCACGCAGAAAGACACCCGAGCCGAGATTCGAACCCGGGACCTTGTTGCTGTGAGGCGACAGCGCTACTCACTGGGCCACCGTGCCGCCCCTGCACTAATGTGATGGAAGCTGAACACGGTCTTCATAAACACTGCACACCGCGATGTTTGTGCAACATTTCCTCACCAGCAGAAGTGTGGTTTCCTGCATTAATCACACGCACTGGTTGTGTCACCCACGTGGGTGTGTGGCACGTACGGAAGGCTGTGACGGAAAGTCACAAACTGCACATGGGAACAAATCTTCAGTTAGATCATTTTGTTTCCATTCCACTAATTTTCAACCCAACGGAGGCTGTTAATTAAACACAACTAATACATACAACTTGTAACGCGCCCAGGGTGGCACGGTGGCCCAGTGAGTAGCGCTGTCGCCTCACAGCAACAGGGTCCCGGGTTCGAATCTCGGCTCGGGTGCCTTTTTGCGTGAGTTTGCATGTTCTGTCCCCGTGTCCAAGTGGGTTTTTGCCGGGTACTCCGGTTTCCTCCCACAGTCCAAAAAACATGCTGCTGCATAGGTTAATTGGCTTGCAGACTAAATTGCCCGCAGTGCCCGGGATGGATTGGCGTCCCAGGCGGAGCCTATCCCCGCAGACACAGGGCGCAAGGCAGGGACATACCCACGGGGGGAGGAGGGGGGCCCCAGTGACCGCCCCCCTGCTCGGGCCGCCCCCGTAATCGCCAAACCGCGAGAGCGCCGACAAATGGGGCCCCAGCCTCCCAAGCAGTGCAAACGCCAGAGTGCCCTCCCCTCACTATTGAAGGGAGGCAAACTAATAATTCCTCTTCGCTCTGATCACGTCAGTGAACCATTATATATGTAGACAGAACGTTACCACTTGTGGCTATCTTCCTCCGTGCCGTGCACGCTTTCGTCATGCTGCCCACTTTTCTTGTTAAATCTTTTTTGTTATTTAATCGACTCGTGAAATGTTAATCTCGTGAGACAGCCGGCCCAGAGTCAAATCGCGACAACAGTCGTTGACTTGCGCTTTTTGCTAACGAATTCGGAGTCACAGAGCGAGATGCCCAACCCCTCTGCCCTGCTGCGCCTGCTGACCTTAGTGGTGGCGGTGGCTCTGGCGAGCACGGGAGGGCCCACCAACGTTGAGCTGTCGCTGGAGATTTTCCAGCACCATGTCAAGCTCCACCGGCTGTACTCGCTGTCGTGGAACGCGAACAGCTCCTACATCGTGTTCAAGCTGGAAGTGCAGACGAGCGGCTATGTGGGTTTCGGGCTCTCGAGGAAGGGAGGCATGAAGGAGACGGACATGGTGGTGTGCGGTGCCGACCGTGCTGGCGACGAATACAAGTGCACGGTACGAACGGGCAGGCGCGGGCGCGGACACAATCCTCGGGGGCCAGGATGATCGATCGAGGATAAACGCTGGAGGGTTTGAGTGATGATACCGTAGGGCGGAGGGTTCACCAGTCGCTCACATACGCGCTTGTCTACCAAAAAACAGATGCCCTCCTAACCATTTGTGTTATAAAGGCCACAAAGGCCCCTTCCAATTTTATCAACGGGAATGCTGGGCGTCTCTTCTTTTGTGAAATTCCACAATCACTCACCCGCTTACCATCACTCACCCGCTCACCATCACTCACCATCACTCACCCGTTCGCGACCACACCGCCGCTCACAATCACTCACCCGCTTACCATCACTCACCCGCTCACCATCACTCACCATCACTCACCCGTTCGCGACCACACTGCCGCTCACCATCACTCACCCACTCACCATCACTCACCCGTTCGCGACCACACTGCCGCTCACCATCACTCACCCACTCACCATCACTCACCCGTTCGCGACCACACCCCCGCTCACAATCACTTACCTGCTCACCATCACTCACCCGCTCACCATCACTCAACCGCTCACCATCATTCATTGGGAAGGGGGGGGGGGGTGAGTGTCCACAGTACCACACCCGCCACCGTTATTGATCGAGCGTAGGAATCGAACTTGCGTTCTCCGGGGTGAGCAAACACAGCACGCTCACCACTCCGCCACCGCTCACCCCCGCATCTCCTCGCATCGTCGTGCCCCCGTGGTCACCAGGACCGATACTCGGTGAGCGAGACCACACCCGTGAAGGACAACTCCCAGGACATCCACGTCTTCAAGGTCAACGTCGACGAAAATTCGCGCGTCGTCAGCTTTGGACGGAAGCTCAGGACCGGGGACACGCGCGACGTGGACATAACCGTGAGCCCAATCATGTCTCGTGACGGCCGCCAGATTCGTGGCTTTGGCTTAAACAAATAAATGAATTAACGCTTAAAAGCGTTAACGCATAAACGCTCTCCGCGATTGCCTGTCCGTTATCAAGCAACAACAACAACCCGGATATTGTTGTTGATTTGCCGTTCATATGTCCATGTTGTCGCTGACACGCCGTTCTCTCCACAGCTCTGTGCGGCGCTTTGTGGCCCTCGGGTGAAAGTGCCCTAGAAGTGCAATAATTATTATAATTATTTGTCACTAAACCCGGAGCTCTACCCTATGACCCCCCGCCACGCTTCACGTAATATCGATGCGCACCTATGCTGGCACAAGCGCCCTGGCGACCTCACCTCCGCTTAGCGGCGAACGCCAGCCAGTGTGTTGTCCCTGCTCACCTTCCCTGCCTCGTGCGCGCGTCCATGTCGGGGGTTCCTCCTCAACCACTGTTTTCAACCCCAAAGGGCTCCCCACTTGGGGTCCCCGGTCTCCACGGACCAGTCGGGGCGGCGCTCCCCGGGGGGTCCCCGCCGCCGATGGATGTGCGTGCGTGCGCGGTGCGCAGACCGACACCATGCGGGTGGCGTTTGCGTTTGGGAACGACGAGGTGATCGCTCACCACGGCTCGAACCGCGGAACCAAGTCGGTCCTGCTGCTGAGCTTCTCGCCGGCACGCGGCGAGGACCTGGGGCCGAGCAACACCAGCGATCTGCTCACCAGCAACGTGGCTCACGCAGGCTCGCCACCGAGCGAGCGCTCACCACTGCGCTCACCTCACGCGGCACTCGCTGCTACACTCACCACACACAGCACTCGCTGTTACACTCACCACTACAGAGTGTACGCACTCACCACGCAAAGTTTATCAATCGCCTTGGTAAACGAGTCGCCTCGGATTTCGACGCAGCAGCCACGTGGCAGGGAATGAGATGGAAAGGGCTCTGGGAGGTCTGGCCCAGGCAGAGAAAACGCCACTATTACGTCTCATCATGTCATTGTCAGAAACCGCTTAATCCTGTAGAGGATCGCGGTGAGCCGCAGCCTATCCCGGCAGACACAGGGCCCAAGGCAGGGATACACCCACGATAGGACGCCAGACCATCACCGCTTTTACGTTAACAGCGGAAACGTCATCGCTGTTTGTAAACATTTCCGTTTTTGTTTTTCGACCCATCACTGAAAATAAACGCGGCACGTTTTTGTTTACGTGACCAGACAGATACGCGGTGCACGGTGGACTAAGCTGCTATGGGGATAGGTTGTGGACGGCAGATGAGAGAGGACAGCTTAAGCCACGTTCAGACTGCATTTCTATGCCCCCACGCTACCAATTTCCACCAGCCTGTACAGAATCAGCGTGGTGAAGTATGGTCATTAAACCCCTACGATCCACGTGGCATGCGGAGGCTCCAGTCCGCCACGGGGCTCGCGGCGTGGTAGACCGTGGACATTATCAAGCTGCCTTCTCTTTCCAGTTCAAGATCCCCTTCAGTCACAACACCTTCTACTCGTGCACGATGTTCAAGATGCCAACGCTCTCGGAGAAACATCACCTTATCAAGGCAAGGGCCGAGCGGGGGACGAGTGGCCTCCACACTCTCGCATTGTGTGATGAGGTCACCCAATCCGTGGGGGAGGAGGGATGTAAATTGTCAGGGCCTCTGTCAAGTGTCCTTGAGACGATGGGGCTACAGACTGTGGATGCGATGCATAGTTCTGGTTGTGATATCCCGCAAAGTAGCGAAGGGCTGTGGCAGTGTCTGTGTACGCAAAACATTCGCTCACCCTGACCCATCTTCTAACTCACTTTTCACTCTCATCTCTCATCATCAAGTCTCCTGCCTCCCACCTTTTTTTTACTCACTCCATCACATCCACCTACCACCTCGTCACACTCTCTCACCGTCATCTCCCGCTCCTCTAACATAGCATCTTAACCATCCAACCTCTATCCCCTCCATCCTCCACTCGTCTCAACCTCCCACCTCCCAAGACCTTCATCCCGAGCCTGCATCCTCCACCGTCGTACCCCGGTCACCCACCCTACTGAAGATGTTAAAGTAAACCTGGACACACATTTTAAAACTTGTTTGGAAATTAATTTCACCATTGCGAACTCGCTTAGCTATTGGTTTACTGCTATATATTAACGGGGGCGGCACGGTGGCTCAGTGGGTAGCGCTGTCGCCTCACAGCAAGAAGATTCCGGGTTCCATTCTCGGCTCAGGTGCTTTCTGTGTGGAGTTTGCATGTTCTCTCCCCCGTGTCCGCGTGGGTTTTCGCCGGGCACCCCGGTTTCCTGCCACGGTCCAAAAAACATGCTGCTGCATAGGTTAATTGGCTTGCAGAATAAATTGCCTGCAGGGCCCGGTGATGGACTGGCGTCTCATCGTGGGTGCATCCCTGCCTTACATCCTGTGTCTGCCGGGAAAGGCTCCGGCTCACCGCGACACTGTACAGGACTAAGCGGTTTCTGACAATGAGATGAGATGAGATATATTAACATGTTTTTACTTGTTTATGCTTTTGTTGCATTGTAAGGCAACTCGTGTTTGAGAAAAGGCGTCGATATTAAGTTGAATTGATATTGCTTCCCATCCCCAATGTTGTCAGCATCATCTCCCACCTCCACCACTCTTCCACCCTCCCCTCCCACCCGCACATCTCACTCAAACCTCCTCCTCCGCCACCCCCCCCCCACGCTCGTCCTCCCCGTGAGGTCAGGTGGAGGCAGTGGTGGCAGAAATCAGCGAGGCATACGTCCACCACATGATCCTCTACCGCTGTGCGGACAACATCAACGGCACGCACAACCAGCAGCACCAGTGCTACCAAGCCAGTATGCCCGACCCATTCTGGAAGTGCCAGGGCATCATGGTCGCCTGGGCCATTGGCGCCGAGGTGACCGCGACTCCACGCGGCCGATCCGTGACACCAATCGATCCGACGAATAAATAATATTTACCGCAACGGCTGCCACCAAAATCAATCAATTACACAATTTACTAGTTTCCTCGTGGCTGCGGCATTAAGCGTTTGCTGCCTCGTGTGCTTATTAGAGTTTTATTGTTTGATTTCCTTAATTTCACAACGAAAATAAGTGCTGAAACACTCCTACACGTAAATTGGCTCGTGATTGTGTTTGTTTAAATCCAATGTTATTTTTATGTGACGGGGTTTGTAATTTCTCGTGGGGTTTCCCGACACGTTTAACCAAGTCGATGTTTTCGTGCCCACAGGCGTTCGTGTACCCCAAGGATGTCGGTTACTCGCTGGGCATGCCCGGCGACCCCCAGTTCGTCCTGCTCGAGATCCACTATGACAACCCCAACCTCGTGCAAGGTCGGGGCATGCCTCGGACGCTGAGGGCATGGGGTCAGGGCGCAGCGTCAGAGGGTGTGGGCTTCAGTGGGCAGGGCAAGGGTGCAGGTATTAGGGCACAGGACCTACGTCTGGAAAACAGAGGTGGCCGGGTGGTTTGGGTCGAGGTGTTTGACGCAAGATTGTCTGGCAGGCCAGAATGTTTAAAAGACACGTGTCGGTGGGCCACACGTAATTATATGTCCTGTGTGGAGGCGTCATCACACCCGCACCACATTTAATATCGCACGACGCGTTGGCTCGTGTGCGGGTAATCGTACAAGACCCCGCCTGTCTCCCCGCACCAGGTGTCGAGGATAACTCCGGCTTTCGGCTCTTTTACACCGACCGACTGCGAAAGTACGACGCGGGCATCATCGAAGTCGGGATGGATCCGAGTCCCTACCACATCATCCCCCCACAAGTGCCCGCTTTCGTTAGCTACGGCCTGTGCACCACGGAGCTCCTGCAGGACGTGAGTTCCACTCGGTGGGACCTTTCGTCTTTGGCGCGGGCCCAACGGCATCCTCACGTGCCCCCGTGGTCACGCACGGTCACACGGTGACGCGCGCGATCCATGAGGTGTCAAGCTCCACCCCCCCTCCCCCCGCCGTGGTGTGCAGGGAAATGTGTCGCGGGTGCACGGGTTTGCTGCCATGCTGCACGCGCATCTGGCTGGACGAAAAATTCACGTGCGTCACTTCCGGTCAGTGCCTGTACCTGGTGTGCGTGCGTGTCACTTCTGGTATCGTGTGTACATGCCATCTCCATTTTGTGCCACTTACGGTGAGCGCATGCCACTTCCAGTGGATGTATGTGTCGCTCAGTGAGTGCGTGTGCCACGTTTGGTGAGCCTGTGTGTGCCATGGCCACACGGTGTGTGTGTGTGTGTGCCACTCCTGGTGAGTGTGTGCGTCAAGTGGTAATTGTGGGTCATCATACAAAATGTTTAATTTTAAAACTCTTCAAATTGATTACAACTGAACTGATCTCAAACTATGGGCCACATACTAACACGACTGATTACTGACTTTGATCAGCGTTTCAGATATTCACCAGACTCTTGAATCTGTCTGTTGGTCAGTGCAGATGTTTGTCGTGTCGCAGGAATCCCGTAGCTAGAGCTGGCAAGCTCATCGAGTACGTTCTGCTGTAGCAATAAATATCCGCTGACTTAACGTGAGCTTGAGGACATTTCTTATTAATTCCGCCACCGTAGGAAATAATTTTAATTGTAATATTAGTGATGTCATGTCAAGAGGCAGAGTATACATTGCAATACCTTGGATTGGCCCTTTACATAAAGTTCTCCCGAGGCAGTTCAATTCCCATACCAGGCGTCGGTCTGTGTGTAGTTTGTGTGTTCTGTATTAATGTGGGTTTGTGTGTTCTGTACTGATGTGGATTTGTGTGTTCTGTACTGATGTGGGTTTGTGTGTTCTGTACTGATATGGGTTTGTGTGTTCTGTACTGATGTGGGTTTGTGTGTCCTGTCCCTGTTCTGCGTGGGTGTCCGCGAGGTTCTCCAGTTGATGCCCACAATGAAAAATCACTCGCTTATTAATTTGTCGGATAAAACCACAGGATATAGGAAACAAGTGTCTGCTATGTTGGCGTCAGCTGACTGCCTTACAACACCCCTATCTGCCATTTCC
Source organism: Mordacia mordax (assembly GCA_036362905.1). NCBI lineage: Eukaryota > Metazoa > Chordata > Hyperoartia > Petromyzontiformes > Petromyzontidae > Mordacia > Mordacia mordax. The sequence continues at coordinate 3,438,091 of JAZEWT010000014.1, forward strand.
TCACCCCGGAGAATTTCGTCAATTACCAGGCGTTATAAATTATATTATTATTAATTGTACAACTTGTCTAATGTGTTATTTGTGTATGTATGCTTGTTTACATAGGAAAGTCTTACTGGGTCTCCAGCCTGTGCTTTCATTAGGGTCCCATCAAGTATTTTTTGTCGTAGGCAGCAATGCTGCTGTGTGCGATTCCAATTGAGTAACTTGCGAATAAGCTTCAGCATTGAGATGGCTTAGTCATTACATTGTTAGTTTTAGTTCTGGGATGAAACCACAGGACCCGAAGGAAGAGAAAATACAAACTCTACAAAGCAAGGTGACTGAAGAATCAGGAATGGAACCAATGGGCTGCCACCCACCTGTCCATTCGTTCGTTATCAATACTCGAATAGTCCTGCAACGTGTCG
>JAZEWT010000014.1:3441963-3452554 GCA_036362905.1 Mordacia mordax
TCCTTAACGCTTTCAAGTCCTCCGGCTAGGAGTAATGATGCCGCTCGCTGTTGTCGTGCCGGGATGTTGGCTCTTTTCCGACCGGTGCCTGCTCGGGAACATGTTTCTCTCTTGTTTTTTGAGGAATATTTTTTCTGCTTTTATGTCTTATAATATATCGGTACTGTTTGACTTTCAGTTAAACTGTTCTGATGTTGTTGTTGATATGGCGTTCTCTCCACAGCTTTGATTAGTAAAAAACACAAAAAATACGTTATTTCTGATTTACCGTTCTCTGTCATTGTTGTTGACGTGCCGTTCTCTTCGCAACTCTGTGCAGCACTTTGTGACCCTCGGGTGAAAAGCGCTCTATAAATGCAATTATTATTATATATCTTGGCATGCAGTCGTAACACATCAGGCTACTACAGGACGCCTCAATGGTTGCATCTCCTCTCCACCGCCAAAAGAAGCTGAATTTGTTCCGGAAAAAGCAACGTTGTAACATTTTATAACTCGTACGTTTCTTGCTCTATGTTTAGAAGAACCACACGTGGCTGTACGAGACTGCGAAGCTGCCGGAAGCACGGTCCGTGGAGAGCAGGGGTGGCACGGAGCGACTGTGGGGGTACAGTTGTGGAATCCTCGCTGCTGCTGCTGCTGCCGCCACCGTCACAATCGCCAGCCTCCTCCTGTGACCCGCAACCCATCCGTGCGCCCGCACCAGCTCGCGGCGGAGACCCATAGTGACCAACGGGGAGTCACTCAACGTAGATTTAATCATCGACGAAATTCATCTTTTGGGTCAGGTCACGCAAAACAAGTCGTGTCGTTTAACCCTCCACCACCCGACACGGCCAACCGGCAAGGTTTGTCACGTGAACAGAACGTGGCCAATTCCTTCACTATCTGAGCACACCGGTGTGTGGGAGAGCGAACCCACGGTGTTTTTATGTGACACGTTTCGCTTATAGTTGCAATCATCAGGCACCCACGCCAAACCTGGGCGAGCAGCTCGACACAATTTTTTTTTGCGTGACCTGACCCAAAAGATGAATTTCGTCGATAATATTGCTCACGAAAGCCTTCGAAATAAAATTACAGATTTAATCAATCGACCTACGTTATCACTCCATACACTCCAAATAGATGTACTCCACGCAAAGTCTCGACCAATTCACTCCTCACGGATTCAATCAATGCATCCGACACTTTTACCATCATATCACTCGTTTCACCTCACGCAGATTGAGTCTTCACACTGGTTCACTCGAGTCACTCATCCTCATCCTCCTCAGATTTACCGCTCAGAGATTTTCACTGCACGGAATTCACTCCGCACAGCTGCATGCGTGGCAACAAATGTTCTGATCGCATTCAACTCTCGTTAACTTATATTCACTCCCCAGTGAGAACGGGACGCAAAGCTCATCCACACCGAATATGAAGCCACGAATAAGTCAACGTCATATTATTACATCTTGATGATTATTATAAGAATTAACGAAAACATTGGAACAAGTTTAAATGTTTAACCCAAGAACGCCTTTTGCACTGTGGCAATTCTCTTTACCTGCCTTTACGCTGAGCACGAATTGCTTGAGTAAACGCTCCAGTCCCCCCCCATACGAAGGCGGCGTCCGCTAACCCTGTACCTCGGGATTTCCCTTCCCTCAATGTTTGGTTTGCCCGCATCGCTCGTTCCGCAAGGCCTCGGAAGTCCTCTGGCTCGGACTGTTGATGCTGCTCACTGTTGTCGTGCTTGGGATGATGATGCGCTGTTGACCCGCACCTGCTCAAGAACACTTCTTACTGCCTTTATCTGTTTACTAATTCTCGTTATTTTATGTATTTCGTTGATTTATAGTCATTATTTTACTTAATTGATCTATTCTGATGTTGTTGACGTCGTTCTCTCCATAGCTTTGCGCAGCGCTTTGTGACCCTCGGGTGAAAAGCACTCCAGAAATGCAAATATTATCAAATTTGCGTGGCCGGATGGTGACTGACATAACCCCCATTTCAGAAATCAAACACAGCACTCAAATAAATAAAGCACACACTTCGTTTTTAGTCTTCACACACTCTTAACGAAGGCAGCAACTCATTTTCAGATATTACTTCCGCAAAGCAAAACGTCTTAAAATACATTGAACAATAAATGAAATTAAATCAGTTTAATCAACAACATTTTCATCGACATCATCTCGCGAGACACGGTAGCCCTGTCACGCAGGCCCTCGGGACTTCCAGGTGATTCTTCCTACTGCAGCCAACCTTCGTTTCAACACCAATCAGGTCGTTCCACACTGCACGCACCTGATAATTGCTGAACACGTTCCACATCACCGTGCCCATTCAAATTTCGATACGAGTGTGTGTTACCATCATGTTAAAGGACCCTTATTCAGATCTAGGTATTTGTTGGAAAACACACCGGCCAGGACGTAGAAAACAGAAACTAACGCCTCTGCCGTTCTTTACGTCACGGGAAGGGCGCCTGTTTGTCTGAATTCGGAACTGGGTTCTCACGTTGGATGTATATACCGATCACCCGTCGCATGCGGTGCACGGACTCAATCTGCATTTGAACCGCGGTCAAGCGATTAAACGTGGAGAGGCACATCGCAGTTGGTCACCAGGACTGGAGTTTGGGAAACCCTTGTGTGAGGAGCCTCGTGCTCGACCCACAATAGAAGACCCGGCGATCACTGCCTCGGTCCTTATTCTCGGTCACAGCAATCAGTTGGCAGCCGCTCCCGTGCGTTGACTGTTAGATGGCACATGACCCAAGCTCAACTGGTCACGCGGCAACCAAAACGACTGCCAGGGCATCACCAGCATGGCAACGGGATCCTGGCATTGTTCCAACTCACGACTACGCCTTCCAGATATGATGTCTGGAGTGAGAAGTACACCTCGCTGGGTGTGGATAATGCCAACCCCACGGTGTGCTTTAAACCCGAGCGGGCCTAAACGGTACGGACTCTGACAAGGCCTCGGCACCGATGTCAGCGGTGGAAGCCGCGTTGCCGACAGCGGCGATGAGCAACAGGGCGCAGGGGTGGCGCACGAGGACGCACGTTTCCCGAGATGCGAGCGGAGCGCACAAACGCAAATAAAAGGCCATGGTCCAGTGTAAGGGTTGGCGTCAAGGCGTCCTGTACGTGTCAACGCACACACCCGCGCGCGACGGCACGCGAGCACGCTCACAAAACACACAAACGCTGCCCTCGCCTCGTGTCCAGACACTATTTACAAGCGAGCGCAAATTGCACTGACATTCTCCGAACGTCAAACGTTAAAACTGGGGCGGATGTGCAAAAGTTTAGCAAATGATGCTACCAAACCACGTGCGCACAGCTTGGAGCCCTGGTCTCCAGCCAGTCGACTGCGATCGACGGGTTGATCACAGAGTCTCGAACAGCTTATCTTGACGTAGCAACTGTAACTGCGACACCATGCTGCAGTGTAGACGTATATTGAAGTACGAATCAATTCGAGAGTTGATTTTGGGCCCAAATTGGGAATCGATTCAGAGGCTAGGAATAGGTGAGTTTTATACACGGGGTACATTTTCGGGGCTTTATTAAAGTCGAATGTTTAAGGGTAGACCTTGTGTTCCACTTAAGATTTTAAAAGTGATTTGTGTTTTTAAAAGTTTAAAACCACCGTCTTACGGAGTGGATAGGGCTTCATGTGCAAGAGGTTGGGAGCTGGACGCACGAGGTGCCTTTGGATAGGTTTATAAGTGTCGCGTTAAACAGTCACCGAATTCCACAGCTTCCTGCTTCAACACTCCTCGAAAAATGTAACAGCATTAGGTGCAAACATTGCATGTGATGTGTTTGCAGGTAGTTCCCACTAATTACCATTCAACAAGGGATTTGTAAAACAAAAACTTGTCTGTTTTCGGGTTCATGTTGCTGGGTGACAGGTCGTACATTGTTTAAATTACACGTTAAAGGAGGAATTAGTATTTACATCACGCTCTTGCAAAGCAGACTCCTACTGGTCTCTTGCATTCTCACCTGGTTAAACAAAATAAACTTGAAATTATAAAATCGATGATTGCTTCGAAAAGCTGCTCTCTCGGGACAGCCGCGTCGATCGCTCTTTCTCGACGCGGCTGTCCCGAGAGAGCAGCTTTCCGAAGCAATCCTGCATACAGCTGTGAAAACCCACATCATTACAAAATTAAACTTGGCAGAAAAGGTATTGAAAGGATGCTCACACGCAAGAAAAGCTTAGAACTGTCAGAGCAGACACTGAGTCAAATTTTGAAATGGAAGGGTTTGAACGTGATGCCTAATGGCAAATGATGCTGTTGGGCAGGGATTATGGCCGCGTCAAGTTACGGGAGGAAAACGTCATATTCATAGGGTACGAAGCTGCAGAAATACCAATTCTATAGAAGAGCTGCCCTGGGTATTGCGGGGCCATGGTGGGATTTAGGTCTTCAAAGCTACGTTTGGTAGTGAGAAAGTACAGCAGGTAAGACCCTTATACAAGTTTCACTGAGTTCAAGGTGCCATCAGCATGCCACTTCGTAAAAGGTGTACTCGGCAGTGGGAGGTTAATAATTTTTTCTCAATTCTCACGACGTATGCGCACAAATATTTCCTCCAAGACGAATCAGAGGATGGGAGATGACAGCTGGCTTCGCACCTGCGAGAAGACTAATAAGGCGTGATGTTACAGCAGCAGGAGCATCACAGGGTGAGAGAACACAGCAGGCTTCATTCCTCGGGAGGTTAATGATGCGCAGGATTACAGCAGGCTTAACTGCTTCGGGAGGATGAGCGGGCTGTGGAGGGGGGTCGTCAGAGCAGCACAAAGTCCTCGGAGGAGCAGCACCGGGTGGCGTGGTGGCACACGGAGCGTAGGCGCACGTGTCTCTCGGGCTTCGGCTCCTCGTCCTCCACGTCTCGGCTGCGACCCGACACGAAGCTGAAGATGGGGTAATTGTCCTGTGGCAGGCTTCCTCTGCCTCCGCTGCCTCCTCCTCCTCCGACCGCCGATGGCCGCAGGACCTGCGCCGATGCACGGTGAGAAAACGGCGTGGCAAACGTCTCCAAAACAACGGCAAGTTGGATGACTTTCACCGAGCAATTTCAAGATTTGGGGCTTTTTTTTCCCATGAATTTACAGAACTCATTGTTATCACACGTGGTTTCTGCACAATCATCAATCAATCAATTCGCGACTGGACTGTGGTCTCACAGTCCTGGGGTGTCTCCATCCATTGCAGGATGAGTTTCCATCTGGATAATTCATGCCTCCCCAGGGCTGACTGACCCTATCGTGAGTGAAATTTTAGGGCCTCATCTACTGAAGAGTCTCACAAGGCAATCCGGCGGACGCTCACCTTGATGACCCTATCCTGGAACACGACGAAGTCATCCCTCGTGCGGCAGTAGAAGCCCAGGGTGCAACTCGGGTCAATCTTGGTGAACGCCGTCTTTCTTGGAGAGCAGCAGTGGAACGACTGCGCAAGGGGGGGGTGAGACGGATGACGGTGAGCACTCACACGGCACACATGCCGCCAGCCAGCGGGGTCCGTAGCCGAAGCAGCAACGGTGTGATGAGTGTGCGAAGACACACAAATCACGGTGTGATTGCCAATCAACCGTAGATGACAGCATTACAATAGCAGCAGGTGACCCCGGGGCGGCAGAGCGGCCCTGTGGGTAGCGCTATCGCCTCGCAGCAAGAAGGGCCCAGGTTCGAATCTCGGCTCGGGTGCCTTTCTGTGTGGAGTTTGCATGTTCTTCCCATGTCCGCGTGGGTTTTCGCCGGGCACTCCGGTTTCCTCCCACAGTCCAAAAAAAACCATGCTGCTGCATAGGTGAATTGGCTTGCAGACTAAATTGCCCTTTGTGCCTGGTGGACTGGCATCCCATCGCGGGGCATATCCCTGCCTTGCGCCCTGTGTCTGCCGGGATAGGCTCCGGCCCACCGCGACCCTGTACAGGACTAAGCGGTTTCTGACAATGAGATGACGAGATGACCCCGGGGGCTGCAAGGCTCACCTCGACCGGGAAGTTGGGCTGACCGGTGTCCACCACGGGCTGGCTATAGTGTGGGTCCAGGTAGATGACGTGGTCATCTACGGGAGCGAGCATCAGCACGGTGTCACCCAGCAGCGGCAACAAGGTTCCGAGTTCACCTCGGCCAATGGTGCAGCAACACCTTTCTGTCACTGTTCTGTGACATCTCGCAACTCTTACAAGTGTACAAACACTCATCCTCCGACAACTGCTCTCACGGTGTCAAATTATTTTCGATGAAATCCATTTTTGGGGCAGGTCACGTAGAAATTTATAAAATAGTGTCGTTTAACTCTCCACCACCCGACATGGCCAATCAGTGAGGGGTTGTTACGTGAACAGAAAACGCGACAATTCCTTTACTATCTCAGCACATTGGTGTGTTGAGTTTTTTGTTATTGGGCTTTTAGTCTTTATTTGTTACAGAGTCGATGTCTTAGCATCAACATTACTGCCTATTAAAGCTTCTATGACGCCATTCACTAAGTTAGGCTGTGGTGTGATGGAGTCATCCATATTTGCATAATCGACAAATTACCCACGAACTTGTCCAATCGTTGGCACACACACAGCAATAATCACCCTTCGCTGCAAACACTTAGCAGAACCTCGCTAATAAAAGTCAGGAAGCTCAGTAAAGCTTTTCCAGAAAAACAAGCATAGCAATATGACGTCAGGTATTCCTCTTACTGGACACTTCACTCACAGTCCCGTTGCTTGGGGGCAGTGCATGACACCTCACGAAGGAGATGAGTGGGCTGGAGAGGGGCATACGTTAACCATCGTCTGCACAGAGGCCGGGGTGTGTAGCAAGCGCTGCTGACCTTGATAACCAATGAAGTAGAGCGAGTGCTTCGGTTTCCCTCCGATGATGCCAATGCAGCTCTCCATTTCAAGGATGCCCTGCACACGACACGCCACGGGTGTGTGCGCGCCAACGTCAGTCCTCCAATCGCGTGCCGGATTTCGTACGACTCTCCCCTTGCCAGGATCACGGCGAACGGCTCTGCCTTGAAACGTGCGGTGCCACCGTAACGCGAACCATCCGCTTCCCACGCACGCATTGCCCCGCGTCCCCCGTTGCGCGCTCGCAGGCGAGGGCGCGTCGAGCGAGCGCAGAAGACCCCGTGGCCGACCGGGGGAAGGGCCCGCACACCTTGACGCAACCGATGTAGACCGGGTTGAGGGTCTCCCCTCCCAACCGCACCGGCACGAGCACGAACAGCGCTTTCCACTCCGCGCCGGGCGCCGCAGGCATCGCTGCCGCTCGCCCTCCGCCCGCCCCTCCGCAGCCGTCGGCCCGCTCGTCCAGAGATCGCCGCAATCCCCAGTCCTCGTTGCTGCCGCACGAGCTCCCCGCTGCCTTCGGTTGACACAGTTCTTGGACGTCGCCTACGTACACTGACGTTGAGAAACCCGCGCTGATAGTTGTTGTCGCCGTTCTTGGAGTTGTGTCCGTTTCGTAACCACGACATTGGGGCACAATGCCTAGTTCTGCACTGTCCACTTGGCTTTACATGACAAGCAATTTAACAACGCAGTAATTGAAAACAATTACACTTAATTAATCTCAACTGAATGTAACGCTTTGGTTGTATGTTAATGAAGCCAAGAATAAAATATGACCTGCATTTAAAATTGTGATTACAGAAAAATATAATCATTTCCCAATATATGTTTTATTAACACTGATATTTTTACATTTTAAATTTATAGTTGAAAGTCAGATCATATTTTGCAGGTTGTTCTGCAACGATGTGTATATAAAAAAAACCCCAAAAATATGCTATTGTTGCTGATTTTCTGTTCTGTCGTCGTTGTTGACGTGTCGTTCTCTCCGCGGCTCTGTGCAGCGCTTTGTGACCCTCGGGTGAAAAGCACTCTAGAAGTGCAAATATTATTATTATTATTTTCCAGAGTGCTGCCGCCGTTTCAATGCAAGGACTTGTCACCTGTGCAGTCCTGGGCCACGTAAACCACCGTGTCCTTCAGCAGCTTCTCCTCGGCTTCTTCGATCGCCTTCCTACAGTGACACGCGCAGCACAGAACCAACGCTGTAGGTTTCCACGGCGCGATGCACGATGCTTGCTTCGAAAAGCTACTCTCTAGGGACAGCCGCGTCGATCGCTCCCTCTCTCCACGTCGTGATGTGGGGAGACGGAGCGATCGACGCGGCTGTCCCGAGACAGCAGAACCAACGCTGTCAGACAGTGGAGTGCCGCCCCAGTACGGATCGCATGCTCACGACACGTGACCTGCGATGCCGCGCTGAGGGACGAGGCACGGTTATCGCAGGGGAATGCGCCCGGGAGGGTTTTTGACTACGGGGAGGGTGGAGTGTGCGATCGTTTCAAGTCACGCGCAGGAGGCAAACGGATTGTGGAAACTCGGCGGATGAACGAGAGATCACGAGCCGTAGGGCGTTTACGCGAGGACCACCTCCGATTCAAGCGACACTCACTTGAGGATGTGGGCGACGATGGCCGGGCCATACCAGTCACCGGCGCGCTTGCCTGAGCTCTTGCCGAACTCCACCAGCTTGTGTACACCGAACGGGGAGTTGGGCGCGTCCGTGAACCAGCCGAGGATCTGCCGGTACGTGGCCGTCTGCTCCGTAGAGGCCTGCAACAGGACGTGTCCACCAGCCATGGGGGGTACATTATTTAAAGTAGCAAAGACACAACCTGCCCCGTCAGCTGACACTCACTACTGCCCCCCCCCCCCATGCTGCCCCCCGCTAGCCTGACATGACAGACATGCATGACGCCCACGCCCCAGTAGGTACCGTGCAGCTGGTGCCCGCTAGTCGCGAGGCGATGCTGTCGTCCACGTAGCCGCGCCCCACCATGACGTAGTCCGACTCGCCGGGGCTGGAGGATAGCCTGCCAGATGACGCCTCGCTCTCCTGATGCAGCAGATGCAACGCCTCCTCGCTCTGCCAATCTGTGCCACCCGCCGACAGTCACAACAGCCTTCGTCATTTCCTCTCGATGCACGCCTACACGGACCAACTCATTTTTATTGACATGATCTTGCAGCCGGAAGTGAAAATCGACATTAGTGTGACCGGTGAGTGTGTAAGTGAATGAGTGGGTGGGTGAGTGTATCTGCAAATCCACAACTGAGAATTGCTTTCCAAAGCTGTTCTTTCAGGACGGCCGCATCTGAAACAGCTATGGAATAGAAATTCTCATGCATCAAGGTATGAAATCCTGTATCAGTACAAATCACCAACTTTCCTCCGTACTAATCCATACAGAGCTGCTCTTCACTGGGTGTACAAAATCAATGGTGCTGCGACTGTTTGCAAAGATGCCGCTGATGGTGACGGCACGCGTTGATATGAATTCTGGAGTTGCTAATGCAGTGGCGTTTGTTGGCGGTGTTTGCCGTGCGTGTGATGGCGGAGTCTTGGTATCAATGCCGGAGTTGTTCATATTGTGCAGCTGTTGGTGCTGGAAGCACGGGCGCCAGGCTTCACCTCGGCCCAGCAGGTGGTGCAGCAGGCCCTGCGCCAGCAGCATCTGCCCGCTGCGCAGCATGCAACCCCAGCCCGTGTCTGTGGTCCAGCCCGAGCCTCCCAGCTGTGGGAACTCGCGCCGGTACGTGAGCCAGATCCGTGATGCGAAGTCTCGCCGGAACTCGCGGAACGCGGGTCCCAGCCCTGCCGGCACGGCCACGGCGCTTGCTCCGCCGCCGGTCGCGGCGTCTGGAAAAGTGGAGGCGGAGCCAATCGACATCATCCGAGGAACATCGATCACTGAGCGGACAGATGCGCGGTGCGAGCGTAAATATAATTTTACACCTCGCTCTGCGTGTGCCTCAATAGTCTAAGAGTTAGGTTTATTTCGCTTAGCCAGGTGAGACATCAAGAGAACAGCATAGCCTCTCTCCCTAGAGTGACCCGAGTTGCAAAATTATAAAGCAAAGCAAATACAATAAACTATAGTAAGGAAGCAAATATAACTCAGAGCAAAAACAACTACATCACACGAGAAATCGAAAATATTGAACAAAGATAAATCAATGTTAAAAAATACATTTCCTACAGCTTAAGAAGGCTCAGGCAATATTTATCACTGATCAGAAACGTGACTTCCTCGCCAGTAGCAAACCCATCTCTGCGGGTACATAATGTTAATCACGACTCCCTGGGCAGTAGCAAACCCATCTCTGCGGGTACATAATGCTAATCACGAATCCCTCGCCAGTAGCAAACCCATCTCTGTGGGTACATAATGTTAATCACGACTTCCTCGCCAGTAACAAACCCATCTCTGTGGGTACATAATGCTAATCACGACTCCCTCGGCAGTAACAAACCCATCTCTGTGGGTACATAATGTTAATCACGACTCCCTCGGCAGTAACAAACCCATCTCTGTGGGTACATAATGTTAATCACGAATCCCTCGCCAGTAGCAAACCCATCTCTGTGGGTACATAATGCTAATCACGAATCCCTCGCCAGTAACAAACCCATCTCTGTGGGTACATAATGCTAATCACGACTCCCTCGCCAGTAGCAAACCCATCTCTGCGGGTACATAATGCTAATCACG
>JAZEWT010000014.1:3455821-3482123 GCA_036362905.1 Mordacia mordax
AACACACACCAGTACACTAGAACACACACCAGTACACTATAACACACACCAGTACACTAGAACACACACCAGTGCACTAGAACACACGGGAACAGTTGAACACGAATATATACAGAGAGACAAATAAACAGAGCCACAAGAACGTGCAGATACATGGCAGCAAGAGATAGCGGAGAGACGATCGCGCAGACACCGCACTGACGCAACAACGAGTACACAGGCACACGTACGCACGAATCCCACAGGAACGAACAGGCGCACCGACACAAGACACCGCAGGTACATAAGCGGACAGATACACAGGTTACACAAGACCGCACACAAAGTTTAATCGCAATGAGCGCCTGTGCTGCCCGAAGCTCCGCCCGGCTGCCCTTAGCGGGAGGCCTAGCGCAGGCTTCCCGCATCAGGCCCCGCCGAGAGCGGCTCGGCAGAGTCGTGGGCAGGTGAGCGCGAGTGGTGTCGCCACGGCACGGGCAAACTCACCTTGCGCGTCAGTTCAGCCGGGGTCACCAGAGGTCGCCCCCTGAGGTCGGGTCACACGAGGTCAGACCCGGCAGTGGACAAACATCGGCGACCGAAACCCCGCGGCGCCCATGCCTCCACGTCTCCGCCTCGGGTCTCCGAGCGTAGCAACGGTTCGGCAGTTACGAGAACCACTAATAGTACAATTACTAGCTCGGCTAATAATTGTATTAGTAGCTAAGCTAATATAATTGTACAGGGAACTGTCTGGTCACCATGACAGCGATGTCATAACGAAGCGCGGGTTCGCGAGCCGGCCGTCTCGGCAGAGAGAGAGGGGAGGCGGCGCCTCGCGTGCGCTTCTTTTTGACAGCGGGGAGCGAACACTGGGCGGCGATGGCGCCCCAGCCGCATCGTGTTTCCCTCTGCTGCACACCGCCGCATTACACCGGGAAGAGCGGCGTTTGCAGCACTGCGATCTTTTTCGGTGGGAGCCCCGCGTTGGTAATAATGCAATGACACATGGCTCTCGATCAAACGCGGACGTCTGCCTATCCCGGCTGACAGAAGGCGCATGGAGGGGGATTGCCCAGGATGGGACGCAAGGACATCATCGCAGGGCACACTCTTTTTTGTGTCAATTTTACTCAGCGGCGCAAATTTACCCGGGCAGCAAATTACTCCACATGGGAATTGAGATGAATTGGTGGATATTTCTCAATGCCCCCAACTGTGCGTCAGCTTCCTGAGAGAGCGAGCCCAGCCACTCCATCCGCGAGTCGTCCTCGCAGTCGTACAAACAACACCAGCGAGTCTTCGACGCCTGTACAGCAAGATGAGGATTTATTTCGCTTGCCTCTTATCGAATGCCACGTGCGACCAGCGACTTGACCAGTGACTGCTGCCGCGTTTTCCACTGGTACTGGAAAGCCAAATCGAGCCGTGCTACATTAATTATTATTATTATCTCGGGCGGCACGGTGGCCCAGTGGGTAGCGCTGTCGCCTCCTCACAGCAAGAAGGTCCCGGGTTCGAATCTTGGCTCAGGTGCCTTTCAGTGTGGAGTTTGCATGTTCTCCCTGTTTCCGGGTGGGTTTTCGCCGGGCACTCCGGTTTCCTCCCACGGTCCAAAAAACACGCTGCTGCATAGGTTAATTGGCTCGCAGACTAAATTGCCCTTAGTGCCCGGTGATGGACTGGCGTCCCATCGTGGGTATTTCCCTGCCTTTCGCCCTGTATGTGACAGGATAGGCTCCGGCTCACCGCGACCCTGTACAGAACTAAGCGGTTTCTGACAATGAGATGAGATCATAATCTCTCCGAGGGCACGAATACTTCTCATTCCTTATCACGTCGCGTCACGAGTTGGGCGGATGTGACCTTAATAACTAAACTTCCAGATGTTTCGTCGTCACTGTGATGCGTGGTGAGACAGTCATCTCGCTACAGTCCTGGCTTAACCACAGGCGGATACAGCCCGAAAGCGGCAGTGCCGTCACTTCAGCATTTTGATGACAGCTGAGTCAGCATTGAATGTTCACCACTCAGGGCATCGTAGCTACAATTCATCCCAACCCTGCTGCACAAATCACTGCTCGATAGTACATTAACTCTCCTTCTCGTGCAGTGTACACACTTGAATGTAAATTGTGTTTCTTCAGCATCATCATCATCTCATTGCCAGACATCGCTTCGTCCTGTACAGGGTCGCGGTGAGCCGGAGCCTATCCTGGCAGACACAGGGCGCAAGGGAGGAAACCCGAGTGCCCGGCGAAAACCCACGCGGACACGGGGAGAGAACTCGCAAACTCCCACACAAAAAGCAGCACCCGAGCCGAGATTCGAACCCGGGACCTTCTTGCTATGAGGAAGAGGCGACAGCGCTACCCACTGGGCCACCGTGCCGCCCATCATCATTATCAATACTTAATCCTGTACAAGGTCGGGGAGAGGGCACAGCCTATCGCGGCAGACGGTACAAGGCGGGGCTATACCCAGGTTGTGACGCCAGTACATCGCAGGGCACTGGGGGCAATTTACTCAATAGGCCAATTCACCGAGGCAGCAGCGTATCTTTGGGCGGTGGGAGGAAACCGGAGTACCTGCCTAAAACCCCCGCGGACACAGGGGTGGGAACACGTAAACTCCACACAGAAAGGCACCGGAGCCGGGAACCGAACCCGGGACCTTCTTGTTGCGAGGCTGCAGCGCTTTCTCACTGCGCCACCGACTCGCCCTTATAAACTGTGTCCGAGCGACATTAGTCTCGAGGAATATTAATGGACGATGGCACTGTTCCGGCTGGCGTGCAGGACATATCCGACTTGAGGACAGGTGAGATAATACATCGTGAGTAGTGCCGCCTGTTGGACAAAGTACGGTATTGCGTCTAACGTCACGCGTGTAATAATAACTTATATATGGCTTGCTTACTTTTTAATGATGTGGGTTTTCACGGCTCGATGCATGATGATTGCGTCGAAAAGCTGCTCTCTTGGGACAGCCGCGTCGATCGCTCCCGAGAGAGCAACTTTTCGAAGCAGTCATCTTGTCTTGTTTATCCAGGAAAACTAGCAAATCGCATGAGTTCTTTTCTGGAGTTTTCAACCAATTAATTAGTGTGTATACAAGTGGGAGGAAATCGGAATACCCAGAGAAAATCCATGCGACACTGTCCCCGTTGATGGAAACAGACGGTGATCCACTTGCTCTACTGCCTTCTCCTGGTAAGCCAGGCTATGGCATCTTCTTTTAGCTCCTCGCGTGTTTCACATTTGTGAAATCCACCAAAGGCCCTCGCCTCCAGCGCTAGGTTACAGGTATGCGAGGCCATCACCGCGCTGGGTGAAATGCAACGATTATTGATGGCTCCACGTCACTCAGGATGTGTTTGCAAAATAAACATCACCCCATGGCGCTGGATTATCCAATCGGCAGACTAAGCACGTGCTTAGGGCACCAGCAAAACAGGAGGTGGCGGTGGCCACATTGTTGGTGATAAAATGTATTAAAAATCTAAGAATGTTGCTCTGCACGGACAAGGATTATGATTTGGAACGCTGACAACACCGGCTCGTTTCAACTCTTTCCGCCGTTTCTGTTTTTCACACACGCCATTGTAGGACGATCTTGCCGTGCCGAACGCAATCACGTTTCACGGATCCACTGGACAAGGTTCCTCCGAAAAGCCAGTTGACTCATACTCTGTTGACTTGAACGTGAATCTCTGTGGAGAACGACGAGCGTTCCACGGTTGTGCGCACGCCGTTTAATGAAACAGGAAAAAAAAATAATTCATTATCTGATCTGAAACCGCTTAATCCTATATAGGGTCACGGTGAGCCGGAGTCAATCCCGGAAACACAGGGCGTAAGGCAGGAATACACCCGACGACGGGACGCCAGTCCATCGCCGGGCATTGCGGGACAATTTTAGTCTGCGAGCCAATCAACCTATCCAGGAGCATGCTTTTGGACTGTGGGAGGAAACCGGAGTACCCGGCGAAAACCCACGCAGACACGGGGAGAGCATGTAAACTCCACACAGAAAGGCACCCGAGCCGAGAGATTCGAACCCGGGACCTTCTTGCTGTGAGGCGACAGCGCTAACCACTGGGCCACCGCGCCGCCCATATTCAAATTAGTGTCTATTTCCAAATGTAGAGACCGATCTACGTATATTTCTACCATTGCTGAAGAATAACTGCTCCGCAAAACCCTCGTTATCATCCAAACTATATATTTATAAAACCTTCGGAGAACAATGAGTTAGGACAGACTTGATTCATTTTCCCTGTGTATGGAAGCGGATACCCTTCGTCAAATCAGCTTCAAATGGACTTATCCAGGATTTAGTAATCATAAAAAAATCTATAAAGCTATTTTTATTTCAGTATACATGTGTTGGTCGTTTCAAAAATCAAACGATATATTACGTCTTCTCAGTATTATTTGGAATTGCATATGGGGGAGGGGAACCCCATCATCTTTTCAGTGCTTCGGGCCTCTAAAAGGTCTTGGTCTTGCCCTGTCACCCCGTTTCGAGAATGGGCTGTAACAAGCTTGTTAAGAGATAAGACAACTGGCCCGCGCGTCACGAAAGCAGAGGATGCGTGCACCTGCTGCCCTTGAAGAGGGCGCTAAACACGGACCGTAAAGATTATAGGTGGGGGGGGGGCACCTGGAGGTTGTAAAGGGGTGTGGTTGACAAAATAACTGATGTACATTCTCTCACGTGTGGCGTAAAGGTCTCTACATTAGACCACAAGGACAGTTCCAAAGCCACCACAATGTCAGTACAAATCGCAGGTCCACATCATAATGGTTTGGATTTCCAGCTGATTTTATTTAAAAAAAACTGCATTTAAATTGGGCAAGGCGTTACACTTACAAAAAAAGGTAATTGATATTTTTATTTTAACTATGGAATGTACAGCGATTTTCCAATCCACTGGTGGGTGAAGGCCTTCCCAAAGCGTGTTAGTCCTATGGATTACCGGAACACATCTCATGCTGCTCAATACACGATGGCAGAGGGGGAACGCAAGATCAGTTCTTGCTTGCGAATTATTTTGCCTCTAGATGGGCATAAAGCTCGGAAGCCAGGTTTGTAAAAGAGGACGTCATAAACATAGACACTCAATATAAACACCACGGTAAATGTATTTAATAGCTAGAGACCACATTGCAATAATGTCATGTAATTGTGAGCAACTCAAGCATATTGAAATAACTACTTCATATGCAGCTATTACATGGAGATGGCGGCAGTTTTGGGAGGCCTTCATCCAGAAGCGTACCGATGAAGTCTGGTGACAATGTCGAAATCCCTGGTTTGATGATTTCTTTCAAAAGCCGATCTTTCGAGATAGCCGTGTCGATCGTTCCTCCGCTCGCCTTTGCGATGCTCCACGTCCCACGTTGGAGGCATGTCAAATCATCCAAAGACCGAATGCCGTTGCAGAGGGTGTGTATTGCATTCTAGGCAGCGGTTGTGAAGTCCACATCGTGAAAATGAGCCAAACGACCGCCACTAGGAAGACAGAGCTTGAGGCAGCGGTGCATTTGCTGCGAGCAGAGAAATGCGCAGTAGCAACTCACACTGCACACACACACGCAATCCTAGCTGCAATCTGTCATGACGGACCAAGCTGTATCTGTGATGCAATAACGATTCAAAAGACAGCAAATAATATGAATCACAAACAATGGGAATAATTTTTTAAAAACTCAGCCAGGAATTAAAATTAACAGTAAAGTAATGGTAAAACAATGATGTTGAACAAGGGGTGGGATCAGATTCAGCGGGGTGGTGTCAGCTTCAGTTATATCCAGTTTCACGGAGTTCACTCAGTTACAAGTACTCGGTGGGAAAACGGCTGGGGATGTCTCCAACGTGGGAGGCGAAATGTCTCAAAGGAGAGAGGAGGAACGATCGGCACAGCTATCCCCAAAGATCAGCCTTAACTAGAAACAATCATACATCGAGCCGTGAAAACCTACATCATTTACGGAGGAGACAAACTTCAAATGCAAAACACAACCTGTGTAATCGTGGTTTGCACACGCATGGCACTATTACAAATCCCAAATCTGGATTTTAAAAATCAGTACAAACTGGATTCCCAAGAACATATTTCCAGGAAATAATTAAGAAATTATGGATAAGAGTAAAAAAACAATAATTACATGAAGCAAGGTATAAGTTACAGTGCTTAGCTTCACTCTGCAACACACACACACCCAGGACACTGCTTTGCAACAAAATAGACCAAATCGTCCTTTTCACAATGGTATGGTTCGCGTGACCTCTGCTGCAATGATACCACCTGCACACTGGATAGCTGAGCCACTGTTTCCGAGAATGGTGCCTCCACAGCCACACATGTCGTTTTCGTGAACCTCATCTCTCTCAAATCCGGCTGTCTATCCTAGAGCTGTGTAATCGTTTCAATGCACAGCGCCACAGCTGTGATCATACTTCCATAGCGTCACCGATACAGGCTGCACCGTAGACTACAGCGAGGGTAAACAACGACTGGCTAGGGGAAGGAATGCAAGCTCGAAGGTGTAAATTGACAATCGCTAGGTTTCCAATGTGTCTATTTGCTGTAAAGAGTAGTTAATCTGGGCTTGTTTCTGAAAATCTATGGAGACAGACGAATTATACATTGTTGGAAATAGTTAAGCCATTTGATAACTGAAAAAATATTTTAAATGACTTGATTTATAAATACAATTATATGGAAAATGTGGAAAAATTGGTTTATTGAATTCATCTTAGTGAAACAAATTGTTATTTTAATAATTGGAAACCCAGCGAACGAGACAAAGTCAAAGAAGGGAAGAACAGCACTGAAGACAAAATGAGAAACGGACAAAGTTGCATCGTGGTCGATATCTATATTACATACCAGAGAAACATTCGCATCTTGACAGTGAAACAAAACTGTATTTACAGAGGTGAACTGCTGCGGAGAGGAGTGGGGACAGGTCGACGGACAGATGCAGTTAGTCAGTATCAGTACCCACTAATTCCTGTACAGGGTCGCAGGAGGCCAGAGCCTATCTTGGCAGACAGAGGGCGCAAGGCAGGGTGCACCCAGGATGTGACGCCAGTACATCGCGGGGCCCTATTTTGGGGCAATTCACTCAGCAGGCCAATAAACCTAGACAGTGGCGTGTCTTTATACGGTGGGAGGAAACCGGAGCACCCGGCGAAAACCCACAGACAGATGTAGTCTAATTTCCTTATGGTTGATTTTGTATCGCTCGATAAGCACCACCGTGGTCACTCTGCCCCACACCAATGCCACCTCCTCCGGCAGAATGAGCACACGGTGACAAAGCATGGAGCTAGAACGCAAAGCAGGCCCATTACACTGTGGCCGTGCATTTATGACCATAACGGTCATGTTTATTTAAAAGTTACACCCGTTTATGGACGGGTGAGGGTAACGCCAGTGGTCATATATAGATCAATCACAAGTGGACATCATCGACTCATCTAAAGTGTTTCGCCTTTTTACCAATCACGAACCAATCGATTATGTACGGTCATACTGATATACTCTGGTCATGACCAGTGCAAACTCAAAGCTGGTGGTGGGCTAGTTAAATACAGCTGTTCATTCTTTTGCCATCGGGGAAATGTGTTGAAATGCCTGCTGCTACAAGAAGAATGTGGACGCGAGTCATCCGGGCAAACCACTGCAAGTGCATCGCCCACCGTGGGCATGACAGGGCCTAAGTGAGCTCGTGCATTTGGCTGAGGACAAGTGCTCGGCTAATACGTACGCACACATGCAGGTGCCTGAGTGGGTGCACGCACAGCTACGAGTGCCCATGACCGCACACGTGAACGCGGGGTGCTTGCTGCGCTTGCGCTAGCGTCACGTGGGCCGGTCGGCTTAACGAACGTCAAAGCTGTTATGAGCAGACATGCCGAGCGAATGCATACGTCGGTAGACGTGCGCACCTGCGCAGTTGATTTGCGTGTGTCGATTTGCCTGTCCATGAGCACATGTCCCAGGATACGTGCGGTCATATGCCCATAGGCCTGTGTGTGTGTGTATCCGTGCGTCCATCACCATACTTGCCTGTACGTGTCCCTGCCGTGCATGTGTGCCCATTCACGTGTTTGCATCTTTCCCCATGTGTGTACCCGTAAGCATGTGTGCATCTGTGCGTGTGGAGAGCAGGCCCTCTGTCTCAGCTGGTGCCCACGGTTTTGAACGTCTCCAGGATGGCGTTCGTCTGATAAACCAGGCGGCTGGCGCTCTCGTGAACGCTCGCGCTTCTGTACACACAACACAGGGCATGAATAACAGGTGCTTGTGATGAACGCCAACCCATTGTGGCTCATGCAACAGATGCAAAGTTACATTCTAAACTGCTGAAAGGAACCTCCAGTCATAATTTTCAGACCTATGAGGACCTCCACGCAAATCAATGGCAATGGTGTTTTCAAAAGTCCATTTGTACATTCAAGCACAGACAGATGCATTGGTCGTTGCAATACCTACTTGCCATCCTTGAAGTACGTCTTCAGGGCGTCGCTGAAGCTCTTGGAGTGAACAACAAACTCCTTCTTCTGGTTCTCCAGTGCCTGCAACAACACGGTCAGACTCTTGACCCAGCCTCACCGTCTCGCGTCACTCAGTGACTATGTTCAATTACTTACTTGCCACAAACCTACTAACCCCCTCACATAGAGATGCAGCCATTCAAATACCCACTCGCCTCTTCACGAAACCTCTAAAAACCAGATCACCCCTTCACTCATTCACACTCAGGGATGCATGTTACCTATCCACGAGGACTTCATCCACTTCTCAATGTCATTAACACCTCTCTCACATCTTTGTGGTGCTCTAGATTTCGCAGTGATGTGCGTTGCTGTGGTGACATTGAGCGTCACTCCTTTGCAATGATGTAGGTTTTGACGGCTCGGTGCATGATGATTGCTTCGAAAAGCTACTCTCTCGGGACAGCTGCGTCGATCGCTCCCCCTCTCCACCTCGCGACGATTCGCCTCACATGTGAGAGGCATCCATCGGGGAAACGCGCCTGATGCCTCTAACGCGTGAGGCGAAACATCGCGAGGTGGAGGGAGCGATCGACGCGGCTGTCCCGAGAGGGCAGCTTTTCGAAGCAATCATCGTCACTCATCTGTTCTGGCTGCGCAGTGCTGGTGATTGTATTTTTTTATGGTGGTAGCGTCAGCACAGGTTATTGCTGTGGTGGGATTACACACCCTTCGGTTATTCTGGTTGGGGTACTTCCGGAAGACGAGGTTAACCGAGTCCAGCAGCTCTCTGATAGCGCTTGCCGTGTGCCTGCAATGAGAAACCACAACGCAGGAGGGTTCAACCACAACCACTCACTGTAACTCAAGGCACGCCACAACACGTGGGGAACACCATCCAATTGGCAGGTGCGCACGCTCACTTGATGGTCTGCAGGAACTGCGTGCGGTCCGACATCTCATCGGGGATTTTGCTGAGGATGAGTTTCAGCGAGCGCGCCTTGTTATTCAGATCCTGGAACTCGGGCTCCGGTCGTTTGATGCGGCAATCTGACAAATGCAAGTGCGTGAAAACTCCATAATGCACGAAGCAAGAGCAAGTTTAACTGCATATACTATGTTTTTTTTATCAAAGATATTCCCAATCGTGCCATTGGCATCGCACTGTGAGATAAAGGTAGAGCGTAACATTATTTACTTTGGAGAATGGCCTTGACAGATGACTCCACAAAACAGTTTCAATGAACTTTTCATTTACATTACACAGTGTACCTTTATATCGTTTTCGCCACAAAATAGTGCACACTACTTGGCAAGTAAACCAAATAATTCAGTGAAGAGCTGCAAAAAGCAGGCTAAGTGACAATGCATGTTTATCAGGTGGTTTTATGGCTGTTGTTGTTGACCAGGCTGAAATCATCAACTTTCTCAACGGTCTACATTCGAGAGTCTCTCGTTCAGTCACGGTTGGCTCATTCCAGAACCAAACCCAGAATTTCGTGGAGCCGGCTCAGTGCCCTGACATGATATGAGGGCCACGATATTTTGTCACAAGTCATCGCATGTGGCATTTGGAGCCGCCTTGACCAGTGGCTCTCCCATCTTTCTCTGCCCCCAACAAATGTGTTGATTTAAACTAATCAACGAGATCTTTTTATTTTATACCTTGTTACGTTGGTCAGTTTGGACACTGTTACGTCGCAGGAATCCCGCACTTTGAGCTTGTAAGCTCACAGGGTACTTTCTGCTGTGATAATAATAAACATTTCATGCCACACAAATAATAATTGATGCTATTGGTAGGGTGAAGGTATAGTATTGTATTGCATGGTGCTGTTCAGGAGTGGCTGTGTTGGTGACATGGAGAGGAAGTGGTGGCGTAGTGTGTGGCTGTGTAGTGCAGTGGAGATGGTGATAGGATGATGGTGCACCGTGTGGTGGTGCAGCGGAGTGGCTGTGTTGGTGAGCGGTCATGACATGGTAATGTATTAATGTATCGTGTGGTGATGAAGTGACTCGGGTGGGTTGGTGGTGTACTGTGTGGTGTATAGGGTAATTGTGGGGAGCGGTGGCCCAGCGGTTAGCGCGCTGGGTTACAAACCCGGCGACACGAGTTGGAATCCCGCTCACGTCAAACACCAGTGACGATTTTCTGAACCGGTCCTGAGCCTCCCCTATGTCGACTCAGCCTCAAATGAGTACCTGGTGCAGTGTGTAAAACATTGTCACTGGGGAGACAGAGGCGGCCGAGCGTGGTGCTGGTCACCCACCCCCTCGTGTGCTGTGTCGACCTTCAAAGGTACTCGCTAACGGCACTTGACCCCTAAAGTCTATTAAGGCTATCCGGAGTATCTTTGTCTTTGTATAAGGTAATGCAGTGACCGCTGTCCACTGCTTGACACAGAGGATGCGTGTGTACCATCGAGGTTCTGTCGAGTCATGCGCAGAAGAACTTCGGGGAAATCAAGGTTCACCGCCTGCCTGTGCAGAACTCCCAGCACCAGCTCCTCCGTCAACCCTGGGCTGAGAGATTCAGCCTGCAGGGAAAACGGCACAGCGGAACACAGGATGGGAAGCACACAGGCCGACGGTCTTTTAAAGACTGCGCAGATAACCTCTAAATAGATGGGACAATAAAACACTGCATTGTTTACTCAAATAGGCTGGGTGTTAAGATTATCATTCCATCAATCTCAATGAGTGTAGTCCAGAGATACCATGTACTCATGTGTACTAAGGTCTGCTGGGTCTTAAAATAATAATTATTGCATATATCCATGGTAAAATGGGCAGAGAAGCAGCTCAGAGACACCCGTGCACAATGTGTGTTCCTTCATGAGACGTGGTGAAGATCTGCTGGTTAATGAATTGCAGAAGTCCATTAAAGTTTAAAAAACTTTAAAAAGCACATAGATGATAAGAATTATCTCCCATGTAGCCTTTAAAAGTTTATTTTGGCAAGCACTGTGAGTGAACCCCGTGAATGCTGGCACGGATCATGAGGAGGTAGTGTGGTCAGCCCCACATCTAGCAGTGTCATTTATGGCCGATATTCATTTAAGGCCAAGTCGATTTAGGGAAAGCCCATGGCCAAGTGAGATGTCACTTGTCATCAAGACGTTAACTGTGGCCTGGGAATCGAAGACACATTGCAGTGTTTGAAACTTCGTGCACGAACCATTACGTCACCAATTTACCCAAACATACATATACACAATCACACACATTACTACTTTAATACAGATTCACGCCACAAACCTTTGCAAAGGCATCTCTGAGCGGCTTCACTGCGACCGCATCGGTGTTCTCCAACTGTTGAAAAGAGCACAAAAAGGTCACCTCATTGACCAGATGCTACAAGAGTTCATTGCGTATGACAAGAGAATTTGTCTCGTCAGCATATTATGATGGGCAGCAGCCAGCAGTGTGGCCAAAGCCACTGTTGCACGAGGCCTCACGCTCGCGAGTTCGTACTCTTAAGCTATTCGTCTACGCTTCGCAATTATTGACCAGTATGGTCAAGCATAAACCTCTACGACCCGCACAGCGTGGGGAGACCTGAGGGGACTGATGAAGCGCCCTACATTTAACTGTAAATAGTTGCTTCTCACGTGAAGATTTCACACAGTTATTGCGAGCAAGAAGATTACAATCGAGCAGTCTATGCGTTAACATGCTTAAATGATACCCAGCTAGTGTGCATACGTGGAGGTGTGAAGGAACATCATAACCCAAAAGCATATAAGACAGTAATAAGAATAGTTTAGAGATATAGGTTTAAATGTAGGCCTCCAAAACCGGGGAGGAAAAATGCGGTGCTCACCTGAAATGAGAATGGCGAGAAGGCTCTTAGAGGTAAGACGACTGGGTCAGGTTGGAAATTAAGAGACAACCATGACACGCCACATGAAACGTGGCGTGTCGTGACCACAAACCACATTAGGAGAAAGGTGATGAACGTGGAAGCATCAGGATGAAGACCGAGAGACAAACCGAGAAAGAAGTGGGCTAAAGTCATTAAAATATTTTAAAGACACGAGGGACTGTGGAATATTTAGGGCTGGATTGAGTGGTGACTCCACATGATTGGGAATCATGCAAGCACGAAGAGACACGTTCGGACAGGGGTAACAGAGACACGTTAGGACAGGGGTAATAGTTTGTTGACGGTGCTCATGGTCATGGGTTTGGGAGCCAACAACGCACCTCACGAAACACGGGCGCCAGGAGCGCGCCCAGTGGCAGGCAGGCCAGCGTGTCGCTCTCCGCCTCTCCCATCGGCATCGCTTCCTCGCTGCTCCACTCCCGTAAACCGCTATTCCACCTGCGCAGGGCAGACCCATAGGGCACGGCGAGGCCAGTGGGTGAGGTACAGACGACGAGAAATCCTGAAAGATGCCAACGTGGGAGGCGAAACGGTGCGAAGGAGTACGCGCGCATAAAGAAGACCTCCGGTCATCAATCATTATGCATCGAGCCGTGAGAACCTACATGAGTACGATGCCAAAGCAGTTCACTTGCCAGTGATCACATCGATTTGTATTCACATGACCCCTCCAGACACTATAGGCCATTACAGTCACCGCATTACTGTAAAAATGGTTAGCTGAATCAATGTCTTACCTAGGTTCGCTAGATTTCATCACGCGTGAGAGCCCGGAGAATAGTTATTCTCAATAGCACTAAATATAACTCAAGCCACAGCCCCCCCACATCCCTAGCAACCAGACCTTATCCAAGGCGAACTTGCCCAGTGACTGTACCACGTGTTACCCGTGATGCTGCTTGCGAGAGGCCCAAAGTGTGCCAATGGCGTCATTGCACGAACATGAAACTCAACAGAACCGACATTGATATTTTGACACTGTACACTTATGCTAAAGAGTACTGTAACTCTTATTGAGTAACCACGACTACCTGTGTTTCTCTCTCACCAACCTCTTTTGTATACAAATAAAACACACGAGACTGCATTGACAGCCGTAATAATGATAATGGTATTAATAGAGTGCTTTTTACCCGAGGGTCACAACGCGCTTCACAGAGCTGCGGAGAGAACGGCACGCCAATAACAATGGCACCAGAATGGAAAATCAACATCAACACTTTTTTGTTTTTTTTTAATATACACAGCGTTGCCGAACAACGAGCAAAACACGATCAGACCTTCAACTACAATCTTAAAATGAGCGTACGCACGTAATTAACACCGCCTTGTGATAACTATTAAATGTCAGGCGAATTACTAAAGCGTGGCATTGCCTCACACGTTAGCCTATGACCTCATACACCAGTGCAGTATTTTATAGAGGATGTTGCGTGGTCGGAGACATGGGGGCACGGTGAGTAGCGTTGGCGTCTCATAGCAAGATCCCCGGTTCGATTCCCGGTTCGGGTGCCTTGCCGTGTGGCGTTTTCACGGTTTTCCTCGGGTAGTCCAGTTTCCTCCCACAGTCCAAAGACATGCTGCCTAGGCTGTCCTGACTAAACTCTCCTCGGTGCTCCAACATGTTGTCACTTGCTAACACCTCCCCGATGGACAACTGTTAAAAAGAGCCGCATAGCTTAACGGTTCCGTCCAGCGTAAATACAAACTGTGTGGCGTGTGTGCGTTCTCCTCCTCATCGGGTGGGTTTACTCCAGGCTCGCAAGAAACCGAGACCGTGATAACCATGATGATCTATGCCGATGAGAATGTTGATGATGGAGATAACGAGCGTGATGTGATTGACGTTAACGATGATCGTTCACGACGAGGGGAGTTGAGAGAGGTGCGATTACGCGGCCGGATGAAGTCGGTGACGATCCAGCAGAGCGTAGATCATTATAAAATAACACGACCCGATAAAATAGTGTTCGCGAACATGACGGCGACGATGACGTTGTTCCTGCTCACAGTTTAATTAAAACGTAACCCTAATTCCGGAACGCGGAGGTGCTACCAGCCCGACCGCCCCCCACGGTCTGCCATTCCCGGCCAGCCGCACAGGCAAGAGCGTAGGCTCCGAGCCGTGCTAGGCCTCAGTCGACCACGGGGGGAAGAGGCGGTGGTCACCGGCACCGCGGCGACGCTGAACCTGCCGAGGGAACGGGGGAAAGAGCCTGGCGGGCACTCACTCAGTGGGGCTCGGGGTTCCGAAAGTGCGAGGAGGGAAAAACAACAAGGGTTTACCTTCAACGTCGCGGGGCCAGAAGACGGCGGCTCGACTTCCCCAAGTGCGGGCCGCCGGATGCCAGACCTGGAGGTAGGCGACGCCCCTCCGTCTCTGTTGGTCTCAAAACGGAGGGTTTTCCCTCCAGATCACTCTCGCTTTTCCAGCAGATGGGGACTTCCTGCTACAGGCACTGGCGGCAGGGCAAGAGGATTTAATAATAATACTTTATCCCGAGTCACCAACGGACCTGACGTGGGAGACCATCTACACCTGGAGGAGATAAACCTTCCTGACCTGATATCAAACGCGTTTAGCCCGTCATGTCAACATGGAGGTAAATCCTTCCTCCCCCGCTGTCTGGAGGTAAAAAACCTCTGCTGCTAGCAACGGCTTCCGCGCGGCGCCCGCCTCCGCGTCGCATGGACGATACGGGACGAGAGCGCGGAGACGGGGGAGACATGAGGGCCGCCCGCACCGCCACCGCGGCGGCGGGCGACTGGGGGGGCGACTGGGGGCCCGCCGCCGCCGCCGTGGACGCGGCGCGCAACCGCTTCCCCTTCTGCGTGGTGTGGACTCCCATCCCGTGTCTCAGGCGAGCGGCGCCCCTTCGCGCACCACCCGTCTGTTGTGCGGTACTCACGTGTACTGCAGTGTACGCGGACACGCGACAGTACGAATACACTGCAGTGCGCAATAGAGTACGAATACACTGCAGTCATGGTGTACAGGACACTGCAGTCTACAATAGAGTACCCATATTACAGTCTAGAATACAGTGTACACTACAGTACACACGTGTACTGTATAGTACAGTGTACACTGCAGTACTCACGTGTACTGCAGTGTACGCGGACACGCGACAGTACGAATACACTGCAGTCATGGTGTACAGGACACTGCAGTCTACAGTAGAGTACCCATATTACAGTCTAGAATACAGTGTACACTACAGTACACACGTGTAGTGTATAGTACAGTACAGTGTATACTGCAGTACTCACGTGTACTGTAGTATACGCGGACACGCGACAGTAGGAATACACTGCAGTCATGGTGTACAGGACACTGCTGTCTACAGTAGAGTACCCATTTTACAGTCTAGAATACATTGTACACTACAGTACGCCCACGGTATACGCTACAGTACAATCCGCGATGCACTGTAGTATACAGTACAGTACAGTGTACACTGCAGCATTAGCGGACACATACACGTTAGGAGACAGTAAACTATAGTACATAATATAGTGTACAGTACAGTGTACACTGCAGCAATAGCGGACACATACACGTTCGGAGACAGTAAACTATAGTACGTAATATAGTGTACAGTACACATACAATATACATTCAGTATACAAACCCACAAACTGTAATATACTACGCATACAAAAGGTGTGCGGTGTCTACATGTTACACCGGTAATAATAATTGCACATCGAGAGCGCTTTTCACCCGAGGGTCACAAAGCGCTGCACAGAGCTGGGTAGAGAACTACATGTACTCAAGCGGCACGGTGACAGTGAGGAGCGCCGCCGCTTCACAGCAATGAGGGTTCGAGTCCCGGCTCGGGTGCCGTCTGTGTAAGGAGTTGGTTCACGTGTTGTGCGCGAGGACTTACGTCCGGGTACTCCGGTTTCATCCCACAGTGTAAAAATAGATGCTGCTGCCTACATTTTAAATGTTCCCCAACAAGGTTGTGCTGACGAGCTGTGGCGGTTCCTGTGTCTGCGTGCAGTTGGTTCCTGCCGTTCATTGGGCACATGGGCATTGCCATGGCGTCCGGG
The DNA here is from genome assembly GCA_036362905.1 of Mordacia mordax. Lineage (NCBI taxonomy): Eukaryota > Metazoa > Chordata > Hyperoartia > Petromyzontiformes > Petromyzontidae > Mordacia > Mordacia mordax. The sequence continues at coordinate 3,472,254 of JAZEWT010000014.1, forward strand.
GTGATCAGAGACTTCGCCGGTCCCTACTACGTGTCTGTGAGTGACAGGCGGACACACACACACACACACCGCGACACTATGACACGGCGACGCAATAACAAATGACACCAGCAGCAGAGTGAGTGCGTGGGTTGCTAAGCGGATGATGAGTGGGCGTGCTTGTGAATGGTTTTGTGAGTGGGTGGTCAGCAGACACTTGCTGTTGTCAGTAACTATGGTTTTCATTCACAGGAAGATAATATGGCGTTTGGGAACCCCACCCGGTGAGTGGCTCCACAGCACAGCCTGCCTCTCTCTCTCCACCACCAGTGATTGTGGAATGTGTTGGGTGTGTGCTTGTAATTGCAATGACGTGTGCTGTAGTCATTCTTAGTGGTCATTGAGCGGTGATGGTAGTACATGTGTGCAAGATAAAAGGTTTTATGACTGTATCGGAATAATAATAATTGCATTTCGAGAGCACCTGTCACCTGAGGGTCACAACGCGCGGCACAGAGCTGTGGAGAGAACGGCGTGTCAGCAACAATGACATATGAATTGCAAAATAAATAATAACAGGGAGGTCAATATCAACTGCAGACATACCCTCACCACATTTTACACTTTTGACTAATGTTCCTGTTTAGCAAGTTGCCCGGCTGTTTTACAAAGGAGATCCGTGGGGCATAAACATACGAATCAAAGGTAATGCGGTGATTACACCAGAAGTGGTGGTATCGATAGTCGTGGTGTATTTGTTGCTGATGACAATGGCGATGCCTGTACTTGGGCTGTTCAGTAATGTTGGCTCGCGAGCATGTGATGCTGGCATTAGCTGGGCCGTGATAACCAAGTCCTGATCAGGCCGCTGGTGTTGACCTTTCAGATACTGGAAGCTGGAGCCGAGTAAGGTCGGGGTCAGTCACCCCAATGCGTGGGACAAGGCCATCAGCGAGGCCTCGGAAGAGTACAAGCATCGTATGGCACGTCTGACCACAAAGACTACGCCCCCCCCCTCCACAACACACCTTTGAATAATCAAATGTCTCAAGCCTAACATCTGGTGTCTGCGAGCATCTGGTGCAATTCAGCCTGGGTTAACCCGGGATTTTTATGCGGTTGATACTGGATAGTGCGTTACGGGTATCGTTTGCTGCAAGGCTACGCCGTGGTCAGCAGAGGGCAGCTCAGAAACATTCATTATATGCCTTTATGCGTCCACATCGATGCTTTAGTCCTTCAAACTGACCGGGATGGGGAAAAAAACACATGGTTTGTTAACCAATGACTGCCACGACATCAGGCCACCATCCAGCTTGGAGCATGCAAGCATGGGGAAAAAAAAAACATGGTTTGTTAACCAATGACTGCCACGACATCAGGGCATCATCCAGCTTGGAGCATGCAGGCATGGGGACAAAAACATGGTTTGTTAACCAATGACTGCCACGACATCAGGCCATCATCCAGCTTGGAGTATGCAGGCATGTCTCAGGTGTTGCTGGAAATCCTGCCAATGAAGGCTGGAAGAGAGACACGACTAGCTTAGAACTGGAGCTTTGTCCAGAGCCAAGTCCAGGCAGCTTCCACATGGCATTGTATAGCCAATAAACAAAAATAAACACATTCCTTAATACCAACGCCTTGAGAAAAATACGCTAATAGTTAAAGTACTTCTCTGGCCTATTTGTGAAGAAAGGCCATTGCCTATAACAGTACCTATAGGTCAGCAAAAATATTAGAGTAAAAACGCTCTGGAAGTGCAAATATTATAGAATTTGTAGGCATTTAGTTTTATTGTGTGCTTGTGTACCACTGCCAGTGCAGTATCACTATATGTGTAGCCAGAGAAAAGGTGCTGCCACTTGGATGCACTTCGAGGAGGACTTGTTCAGATGCCCCAGGGATCAGCCATGAGCAGTGTCTTTACAGCACACATTCAGCTTCCCACAGCTGGCGATGGTGGCACACGCCTGTCATCCAGTGTTTGACAGGTCAGGGTTCATCATTCACAGGTTGTGAAATTCCAAAACACCACTGATACTACGAGGTGGCTAAGAAGTCGAAAAGAGGCCAAGAAACCCATCCGTGAGGACCTCCTCGTTACGGACACCCCTGCGGATTTTATTCTCGGGTGTTTGTCAATGTGCAAAACGCTTATAAAAGTAAAGACCTGAATAAACGTTGAGGCCCATAAAGGTAATCTGGTTACATGTCATTAACACGTTCCAGCTAACGTAAATACAATTATGCATTAGTTACACCCATCCGTTTCTGTTACGAGGTGGGGTTGTGGATTTTGCAGATGATTCAGTGTGAATAAACCTGTATTTTAAGGTTGTTACAATGACGAAATAACTTTTTGAAATTGACTGGATGGTTGCCCAACAGTTGAAACGAACCAGAGCAAAATGTTTTTATTTCCAAATAAGCAAAACACATTTTGGCCTAATGGTTATCCTTGAGCTGAGACAAACATCGAGGAACAAGGGAATGTGGTGTGCATGACCGCGTAACCCAGACTGAGTCTTGTGTCTGCGCAGCACAACCTGTGCTGCGACAATTGCCACTCGCACGTCGCCATGGCACTCAACCTCATGCGGTATGGAGGCCGCGACGACTGGGGCATGGTGCGGCTCTGCGCGCTCATGCTGGTCCGGGGTCGGCACGTCAGGTACGGCACACACGCACACAAGTAGGTCCGCCTCGAAATTGTCAGTTTATTGCAAAAATACATCTCAACAATGGCTCTCCATAGCTGTTCATTCGAGATAGCCACTTCGAGCGTTTCTTCTCTCCTTCACGACGTTTCGCCTCCCGTACCGGAGGCATCTGATGCCTGATGTGTCCAACGCCTGATGACATCTGGGAGGTATTTTCAATGACTGTCGTGAATAATAGAACGCTCTGCTCGCGCTGTGCACATGATCAAGTCCCTGTGGTTGGCTGTATTGTGCATATGGTGGCATCGTTCTGCGACACAGATTCCTAATTTTACTGTGTCCACGCGCCTGTACCGTGTGCGCACCTGTAATGCGTACGCAGCACGTGGGGCTTCCTGAAGACATGGCTGCCTTTCACTCTCATGGTCACCACGGCCATTATCATCGCCATGGCTCTTCGGCTCAGCACCTGAAGTGTGGGGTGGGGGGGTGCGGGTGGAGCACGGCCGGCACCCATAGTGCCAACGCGACGCTGCGCGGTGCCAACACCAAACGCGATCTTCACCGTGCGTATCGCCTGAGCAGTGCCTACGCGTTTTTTGCGCCGTGCCAGCACCACAGCCTCCTAACATGACGCGCAACCCCCCCCCCCGCATGACTATAAATCACTCTTCAGTCCGTGGGTCACAACAGAACTTGTTATAAACCGATGTCCTTGTGAGCTCTAACTTTAAACCAGTCGGTATAAATGTTTTTTATGATACAACCAATGTGTGACACTGATGTTTAAGCTCACAATACATGCCTTGATTTGCACTTGCTAAAGGTTCATGGGTTTTTTCCCCCATTTGTCAAATCACATGTTCACATCAACCAGCGTAATCACATCTGCCAACCTTAACAATTAAAAAAAATACATTGAATCGTGACAATATTTCACAGCATGGAATCGACTAAATATTAGAAAGCTCATTGAGCAATTTTACTTGTAATTTTGCAAGGGGCAATATTGTCAAGGGAGACCTGGTAGCCAATGAAGATGAATTAATCGCCATCTAAGCAACACATCTGGCTGTGAGCCTTTACCGAAAAATTAAAACCAACTGTTGTATTCACAGGTTAAAAATTTGATCTGGCCCATGGACTGGTATAGGTCAATGGAACATGAGTGTTGTGTACATTGTCCCCGTGTATATAATGTGTAAACTTATACACAAACTCTCCATTTGTGTGAATCGGTTGTGGTGAATGCCTTTAATACCCTGTTTGAATCGGTTGTGGTGAAAGTCTTTGGTAGTCTCATGGTAAAAATGTGATGTGTGGGCCTTACGGCAATAATTAAACTTGGTGGTACGTGCTGCTTTGTGTAAACTGATGCCTCGTTTGTGAGAAAAAATATACTGGTGGTGGTACGCACTCCAGTTCCACGCTTGCACAACACGCGTCTAGAAATAAGCCTTCACTCTGATGTATCAACACTTTATTGTTCACAGTAAATGGTAATGCATGTGATGAAAGCAACTGTCCCCTATATGCTAGGTATAGTGGGCCACAACTATGGGACACATCTAGTATGAAGACGATATTACAGTATTTACTATGGCCTCACTGCTGTCAAAACCAGTCAAATCAAACGGCAATATAAAAAAAAGGAGTTGGGAGGGGGCAAGGTCCATTGCAGTTGTGGGGTTATTTACAAGTTGGGACATTCAAAATAAAAGGAAGCAATTAAATCTACTTTATCCATGTTCAGCATTGTTCCCTAAAGGCAATGCTTTTCCGTTGCTAGTTATAAAATAATTTACACAATTTCCAAGCAGTCTTCGGTTTAAAAAAATATATATATACACACAAGGTAACTTCAAGTAAGACAACAGCTGAGTGAAATTAACTGGAACCAAATAAACGTTTTAAAACGTGACAAAGAAAAGCACCTGTGCGTGGGGGGGGTAGTCTGCGTCTTCACGCTTTGTGCGATTTTGCGAGTGGCGAGCGGCGTGTGTTTTCAAAAGGCGAGTCCCACAACCATCCAACAGCATGGCTACTGGGCAGCGTGTGACGATTCATCCAAAAATTGATTCATCACTGGACAAGCGACGAGCCTTCCGTGTAAGAATCCATTATGTACAACTTACGCAAACGATACGCTCAAGTTACATTTATCCTAATGTTACAGGCACAACAGTACTGCTGCGATAAAAAGGAGATGAACTTAAGAATGATTACTGGATCTAGGAGATTTCTAATATTGTCAAGTCTTAGAATTATTGCGTGGGGGCAGGAGCAGGTGTATCGTCACATGCCCAGTAGCTACCATTTCTATCGCCACCTCCATTACCTTGCATTGTTTCTGTACGTCACAATTCTATTCTCATGCAAGTGCCTGGACATTGTCGGTGGGCGCTGTATGGTGCAACACCGAGCCGGCAACTTTGTCATCGGGTAATGGCCAACGATCACCCTGGGCTCACAGTTACATAATGAGTGCGCCCAAATGAACGGGATATTGAAAAATATAATCTATTCCAACTAACATCTACTACTGGCGTGAGGGTACTTGGACATGATCGCTTTGCCCTGCAACCCAGTGATGATTCGTCCTGTGCGAGATGCACACCGACCTACAGCTCGGCGTCTGTGAGGACACCGGTGATTCATCAAGAGTATGTATGAGGGAGATCAAACAACTTCCTCGCACATTTAATTTCAAGACACTTCGACTGCACTGAAGCCAGTTACCGAGAGGCAGGGTTGCAAGGGTGCATAGATGTAGTGGTACTGGTGGCAGAGTTTAAGTTAAAAATAGAATCTGGTGAAGAGCCTCGGGCAAGTTGCTCATTGTTTATTGTAAACGTTACTGTTGAAGGTGAAATGAGCACGGCCTTGAGAGACGGGACACGGGTCGTACGACTTACAAAAGTCAACATGCCTGAACGCAATTCAAGTCATACAACAAGCACATTGAGTATTTTACCAACCTTCTCTGGCAAGCTTCAAGTCATCTTCTGCTGGATGAACTTTTCTAGTCGAATTAGACGACAAATCCTTCCATATTAACTGCTGCCTTGAGGTTACAATTCACTGTGACCAAATTCTAATCAGGTTAACAGATGTTTAATAGGTGGAGGGATCAGTCCTTACATTAAATCTAGCAGTAATCTAAAAGGCCCATCCTTGGCAGTGAGCTGGCAGCCCCTCAATTCTGCCAGCACCATGCACAACCACTGTGCCAGTCCAGAGTGGCTTCTTTTTGATCTTGGCTATGACTATTATACATCATACCCACTGCTCGGCTAGCCCCAACGAATGCTCAGGTATGAATCATGCACAATGCTATGATACTTTCCTGTATCGTGCATTGTGCATGAAGCTAGAACATTTTTAAACTGCAAAAAATTCTTATTTTCACAAAGGCTATCCTGGCCAAACACAACTTAAACCACAAGTTATACTCTGAGAAACTTAACCACAGGCATGGACCAATGCTTCCGAGGTGAGAATGTAAATCACATCACAATGGGGAACAGTTCCAGACGTGGTTAAAGGTTACAGTCATGATAAATTTGTGATGCAAAGAAAGATTGGATTTACAAAGTGGCAGCAGATAAACTGATTCGATGACAGGGTGGAGTGTGAGACCTTGTGGGACACTGGTTTCTGAGAGTTAGAATACCCCTGTCTGGATATTCAGGAGTGGTCTGAGAGGTAGCAGAGGCCAAGAGAAAAGCGAGCTGGAGACAGCTGTGCACTTAAGGAGACACAGTCATGGGGAAAGGCCAATGGTGTTGAAAGTGAAGGTCTCGGAGAACCAGGAGTGATTAGTGATCTATGGTCCGTGACGAGAAGTCACTGACCATACGTAGGAAATAAGTGTAATAGCCTTGGCAGAAAACTAGATGGTACTGAGTCGTAGAGAAAGCTGTGCTTGGAGAGGTGTCGGTTATATATATGCGTCCATTATCTTTGACTTATTATAGAATACTACATAACATTTCAACGTTAAAAATAAACAACATGTTTATGGAGTGATTGATTCGAAAAGCTGCTCTCTCGGGACAGCCGCGTCGATCGCTCTCTCTCTCCACCTCGCGACGTTTCGCCTCATCCTCAGGCGTAGTGTTTGCCTAAGGATGCCTCTAACGTGTGAGGCGAAACGTCACGAGGTGAAGAGAGGGAGCGATTGACGCAGCTGTCCCGAGAGAGCAGCTTTTCGACGCAATCATGCATCAAACCGTGAAAACCTACATCGTTACATGTTTACGGATCCTACAGCATTAATGCGACCGGTTACAAAAGCAACTGAGTCGAGATGGGCCACTACGCACAGGTGGCGCGGGGACACCTCCGCCCAGCAATGAGAAATTTGCATAAACTTATAACGAAGGCATAATGGACACGTGGAACTTGTGGTAGTGGCCACCATGTGTTCAGACAGCATCCATCAAGGGTACGATACAAAACCCTCCATGCCAGCCGCCCTTTAAAACTTGGGGCACCCACCCGCCTGTTTCTTCTCGACAAAATGAGAGAGTAGCAACTGAGCGGTAGTCCCAGCAGGGAATACTATCAAGAGTATGTCCACTATAGAAACAAGAGGGATGACGTTGAGTCATGCGCAGGTACTCAGTTGTGCAGCAGTTAGTGAAGTGCACTACGAACCGGGTGACGAGTCCTGGGCAACTCCGAGACTCCACTCATCCTCAGATGAGTACCAAGAGCGATGTTGGACAATGACCATCGGGGTGTGGGTGCTGGCCACCAACCCCTTCGTGTATCGTGACAGTCTTCATAGATGACACTGGCCAACAGCACTGACGCCAAAAGTCTGTTGCGGCTAGACGGAGGATGTTTGTTACAGCACAGAATTGAGATATGGTGAAGGCTTGGAGACGAAATCATCCAGCAGTGCACTCATCATCGCTGATGGTGAAATCCATTTAGGTCGATGCGGTCAGTAGCGCTGTCGCCTCACAGCAAGAAGGTCCTGGATTCGATTCCTGACTCGGGTGCCTTTCTGTGTGGAGTTTGCGTGTTCTCTCTCTCCCCGTGCCCACCTGGGTGTCCGCCTGGTACTCTGGTTTCCTCCCGCCGTCCAAAGACAGGCTGCTATCGAGGTTAAATGGCCTGCCGAGTAAATTGCCCACAAAAAAGTGTGCCCTGCAATGTACTGGCATCACATGTGGGTATTCCCCCGCCTTGCACGCTGTCGGCTGGGATTGGCTTCGGCCCCCCACGACTCTATACAGGACTAAACGTGTATTGATAATGAAATAGATTTTACTGATGGTAAATGCTTCCTTACTTTATATGATAGTGTACTTTTGTTGTTTTTTTAGTGTCAGTCCACGGCTATGCGCTTGTACCAAAGTAGACCCGGATCCAACATTCCATCACAGATGAGGAATTCATTAGTGTCAAAACAATTTTTGAGCAGCTGTGTTATTTTCCAAATACTGGCGAAGACATGCAAACTTTGAAAGAGCCAAACAGATGAAGGTTTGCCCTGCCAGTTCTGGCTGTGTGGTGAATGCACTGTCCACCTGAAACTCTGCAGTGGCCTCCAGTGTTCTCAGGCTCGTATGTGGCCTGGCATTATATGAATTTCAATATATTCAGTATTGCCACAAGTGACTGGGATACGTTTTGGATTGCTGTAGTGAAGGTCATTAAGAAACATAAGGAGGCATGCAATGCGTTTATGTCGCTCGAAGATGCAGAGGCTGTTTGTTGATCGTAAGCCAATAGGTGAAGCCATGCTTTAATACAGGAGGGGAGCGCAGATGGGATCCAGCTGGTAGGAGCGGGACAGTGGCACAGCGATAGATGGGATGCAGAGCCAGACAATGCAAATGCCTGTGACAAGCTTACAACATGGATCCACAGCTGCCACCACCATAAACACAACCGCCACATTAGTCAACCACAGCAGCATCAAAGTATACACAGACACAAGCAGTACCACCACCATGAGCACCATTAGCAGCACCAGCACCACCAATAGTACCACCACCAACAGTATTTCATGCTAAAGTCGCACGGCAGAAGGTAAGATGAACCAGTATCATGCTGCTCATGCTGGAATAAAACCTGCACCCATGAGCAGGTCAGTGACCTTGGATCCATCAGAGTTTGCAGGTCACACGCCAGCACTGGGCTGTGTTGCCCTCATTTTATTGGTGGTCGCACATGATGTTCGTGAAGTAAAAGTCTCGCACCTTCCTAAGCAAAAAGGGGATTCTTTTTCTTAACATTTAAAGTGTGGATTGACTATGCACACGACCGCATTAAGTGTTTGCGGTCAGGTTTGAATGGGCTGCCTTGTGCATACATAGGCAAATGTTTAGTTTCAAAAACGGCTGTCGTGCCGATTCACCGCACGCCAGTGTTGCCACATCGCCGAGTTGCCACCCTCAGGGTTCACAGAGCTCGTGACCGCGCGGCCCCACGCGCGCTACGCAGCCTGCATGGGCCACCTGAGCGCCAGCCGTCCCACATCCTCGCAACCAGATGGAAGGGCCACGTCATACTTTTCGCAAACAAAAACGGCTCCCACACGCCGCCCGATGCGGTCACCTCGGCCGTGACGTCTCGGGAAGCCTGCGACGTCTCTCGAAATCTACGCAGGCAGCGGCAGCAGAGGTATCGCACTACCCGGTAGACGCAGGTGGGCAGCTGGCTCGGAGTCAGTGCGCTGTTTCAGAACTAGTGACACTTTGGGTTCGAAGTCAGGGTCCAACCACTCGTCACCGAACCGGGTTCTTAAGTGAAGCGAGTGAATGGTCTTAGCCTGGTCACCCCTGAGAGTAAAAGAACCCAAAACCATCAAACGAAAGATGTTTTATCAATCAATTTAGCATATTCCAGCTATGGCAATTAGTTTAAATGGCTTGCAAAATACACTAGCTTGAGGCCATATAAGGTGTGCTGTGTCGAAAAAGAGGCTAATTAACTTCTCTAATATACTCACAGTGTGAGGTCGCTAACACATGGCGGCTCACCGCCGAGTGACTGCAAGACTTCAATAATTCTTGGTCCGATGACAAAAGTGACGCCGATAGGGAAAATAAAAGGTTAAATGCGTGTAAACATAACCGGGCGAAGTGTGTGCGCTAGGGGAAGTGCTGCGGCACAAAGACACGACTGCGCCGGCTGGCAGCGGCAGATAGCGTGACCGAACCGCGCAACCTCGACACGGCCCGCTGCGCCACCGTCAGCCACGAGCTCTCAG
>JAZEWT010000014.1:3513414-3524274 GCA_036362905.1 Mordacia mordax
AGGAGAGTGAGCCGATGGCAGGCGGCAGGCTCGGGATCGACACCGCCATGCCTGCGCGCACGGCATGGAGTAATCCAACGACTCGTCACCCTGTATCTTGGACACCATGGAAATATGGTTATGGCAAAATGGGGCTCTTAACAATAGGCATACAACAATTAATGAGTGTGTCTCATGTAACATACATATTGGAAGCACAAAACGCACGGAAAAGGAAGGTAGAGAAAAGGAACACTGTCGATAAAACATTAGGGAACATTCACAAGCCAGAGATGTCATGTTGACTGTTAAGAAAAGGGACGTGGACACATGACCAGAAGAGACGATGGCTGGAGGATGAGTAATGATGGAGTAGCATCCAAATGAGAGAACATGCTGGACAGGACAACTGGCACGGATTTGGAGTTGGGAAATTAGATCGTGCACAAAAGTTAGAAGGATAGCTGCATTGAAGACCTTGGGAGATCGCAATGCTTGAGCAGGCTTTCATCCATCAGTGACTTCATGGCTGATGACGATTGCTTACAGTTAATGGCTTTGAATTATTTGTTTTTTAGATGATATGCATTACAAAAAAGAGATAACCACATTGGACAGTCCGTAGCAGGCAGCTGAGTGACCTTTGACCAACCACCAATGCTGTTCAGTGCGAACACTTGAACAACAACTCGCGGTGGTCACTGCCGTCAAACCAGGCAGGACGCGGCGGCCCAACTCCAGAACACGTTCAACGTTGAGGCCACGACAGCCTCACCGGTAGGTGTGATGGAGCTGTGCGACGAGGACGCCAGGCCAAGGTGAGACCCTCCGCCTCCAGTGCCACCCATCGCCTCCATGCCCGGAACGTTCAAGTTCATTTCGTTCATCATCCTGCGGTGACAGGACGAGCGAGCGCCAACGTGAGTAGACAGCAATGGGCATTTCTAGAACGCTTTTCACCCGAGGGTCACAAAGTGCTGCACAGAGCTCCGGAGAGAACGGCGTGTCAACAGATTCAGAGATCGACTGCTGCTGCACACTGCGTCTAAAATCAACGCGAGGTCATAATTAACCACTCCATCACAATAATCTGTGAACCATTCCACTACAATGACCTCATTATAAGTTTGCATTGACAATCAGTGGAACGCACATGACAAACCTTAGGGCCTATGGTGCCAGTGGTATTCTGAATTTACTATATATGCGCACAATATTAACCATGCTTCACATCAAACATGCTGGCCTTTGTTATTTGTCATTAAGTGGACCTTAAGTGCCACCTTAGTGGTGCGTGGACACTCGACCCAAGAGGGCCTTGAAGTCGAAAATGTTGAGAAACCCTGCCTTATCATAAGCACAGTATCGCACACTGGGTGATGCTTTATAAACCTGAATTATGAGTTAATTCACTGACTAGTCTGGAGCCTCAGGCATTAATAATACGAGCCTTAATATGGCTCTGTGAGCCTTAGGCATATGTATTATTAACACTAATAATTTGACATTCTTAAATTAGAGTTGAAAGTCAGATCATATTTTGCAGGTTGTTCTGCAACGATGTGTATATATAAAAAAAACACAAAAGAAATGTTATTGTTGCCGATTTTCCGTTCTAATGTCGTTGTTGTTAACGTGCCGTTCTCTCCGCAGCTCTGTGCAGCGCTTTGTGACCCTCGGGTGAAAAGCGCTATAAAAATACAATAATAATAATAAATAACATGAGCATTAAGAAGGCCTGAAGCCTGCTCTACGAACCTTGGGCAAGGACACAAGAATACTGAGGGTCATCAAGATTTCTCATCCCTACATCTCCTTGTCCTTCCACTGGGCCCACAGAGATTCAAGGGGCCCCGCTTGGGCCCTGCACGGCTCGATTCGAAACAGCAATCGCTTAAGACTTCACAAACACACAAGCAGCTGACAAGCTCATACCTGCTGGCAGGAACTCCTCTCCAGAGCTCAGGAGTCCTCTGCTAAAGGTCGCCGAATTGAATCAAGGTCCACGGAGCAGATTGCTGAACATTCTCCTACGATTTGTTTCAAGGTCACGGCAGCCTGTGACTGACGGTAGCTTATGAATGAAGCCCCAGCATCGTAATTCGCTTATTTACTCAAGAGTTACAACATGTCCACCCCTAAGTATACGTGTGTCTCGTCCGGCATCAGGCACGGGATATGCGTGCATTACAAATTGCATTACTGCTATTATGTTAAAGACGAACTCACGCTACTTTTAAGATGTCCCAACTCGTTATGCACTCAAGGCGTATGCGCGCACAAACAGTGCCTGTGGACGGTTTGCAATGGTAATTAAGTGAGAATCGAGTGTAATTATATTCCACTTAAAGGCATTGTACGAACATGTCCACTGGACTCGCGGTTGAGAGAAGATCCTGTGCCGAGTTAATTGGCAATGAATAGATGACCGTGGATCCGTCGCTTCAGTCGGATCGCAGGTGGCAGTGACAATGTCGGTAGCGACGAGGACGATGTCGGTAGCGATGGACGTGAGCTCACGAATGCTGCGGCGGCGGTGGCAGACGATGCTGCCTGTGGTGATGTTTGTGGAGATGACAACAAGCCCCGTGTTTAATGGCGCAGACTCAACGCTCGGCCGATGCACGGAGTTCGGCGCTGATGCTGACGTCGGTCGCGATGAACGGTAGCAGTGGCGATGGTGTTGATGTTAGACCCCCGTGATGTCACCCAGGACCGTGGGTGCAGTCTTCCTCCTCCTCCTCCGCCTTCCTCGCCCCCCCCTCTCTCCATCACTGCCGGGTCGCGGCGAGATCCCCTTCCGCCTCGCGTCACCGCCTCGCACAGGGCCTGTCTCTAAACCCCGCTCCTCCATCACTCTCCACCATCACCACCGCTCCTCCTCATCCCCCAACACTCCGCTCCCCGTCACCATCTCTCCTCCTCCTCTCCTCCCTCTCAGCTGCCCCCGGGACCGTAGAGACGCCACAGCGCTCTCACCAGCAGGCCAGGGACCTCGCGTCTCACACAATCCCATCTGCAGGTGTGTGTGTGTCCAGGTGAGATCCCTGACAACGTCCCAACGTTGGGGGCCAGTGTTGTGATGTCTGCTGGGGAGAGGAGACCTGGGCTGATATTGAGAGAAGCCTGCACGCTTGTGATCCGGTTTATGAGCGAGGTCTTGGAGGTGACTGCTGTCGCCGACGAGAGTTACTGAGACAGATTCAGAGTTGTTTCGCCTGTACGGTACCGTCGAGGTGATGATCATCGGCTCACGGAAGGCCTGTGTGTGTGGGGGGAACCCTTGTGTTTATTTTTAAAATAAATACTCGTACCTTGTGCAGAGATAGATTGGTGAAGAACGCATGCACGGACAGGCATCGGTTCAAATACGTAGCAAATGAGGCTGCTTTGATTTGATTAATAGCCGTCTCAATCAATACCAGGACACTTTCTAATGATTGTGCAATGCACTGCCCTCGAAAGGTTGTGCTGTTAAAATTAGCAAACTCAACACGTTCGTCACTAACACCGTGGCAATGCAATGATTTAGCGAGCATGTAGGCAGAGTGAATATTACCAGTTGTGGACTGCACGTGTCTCTGTGATGGGGACGAATTCGCAGGACATTATTAAAATGCTTTCTCATCAGTTTTCTTTTATTGAACTGACACCAACAGTTACCTAGTAGGTGTTAACAGCCGCGTTAATAATGACAGAGTATTACAGTACTCTGGCGATGGACCGGCGTCCCGTCGTCGGGTGTATTCCTGCCTTGCGCCCTGTGTTTCCGGGATAGGCTCCGGCTTCACCGTGACCCTATATAGGATTAAGTGGTTTCAGATAATGAGATGAGATGAGATTACAGTACTACTGAATAAACTAAGCCATGTTTATAGTAAACTTCCCAAACGTTGCTGGCAAATTGCATGGGATGAGCATAATTTTCAACAGTCATGATCAATCCGCTGCTAGCTGCTGCCACCTGCTGGTGTGCAGCGTTATCCACCTATACGGTGGCAATGTTAAACTCGAGCTTGGTAAAGTCCTCACTTATAAAAAGGGATCACGGACAAACGTGCTGTGTTGTACGTATATTTCAAATGTACACAAGACTGCAGCATGTGTTGATTATTTACACTCTTGGCGTAAACAAGAATTGGGTAGCCATTACAAAATGTCACAATTTTGTCTTGGTCAGATGAACGTGGTGTGGCGCATATCTCTGATCAGCGGCTCTAAGTGCTGGAAATTATACATTACTATGGTGTGGACGAGTTTATCCACTAGGTATCTAGTTTGCATCCCACAGGGTTGTACTAATTTTTACCGACTGTAGAGTAATCGGTAAGTAAGCATCAACACTTATGAGATTTGCCTTCTGATTGTAAGACGCACACATAAAAAGTACAGTAATTAATACAAATGGCAATCGTATAATTCCAGTGTTAGTGTAATGATGAAATGTTTTAGGCTGTAATGTGGCCCTAGACGTGGCAGTACATTTAGGTGGGTTCATGCACCCATTGGTGTGGACCGTGCTTCTCTTTGTAGTGCCTTGCTCTGTGAGGTTCTCTTTCTCTATGGCGTTGCGATTTCTTTCCAGATCAAGCCACATTCTCATTCATGAAAGTGTGGAGAATTTTTTTTTATTGAATAATAATAATAATTGCATTTCTGGAACGCGTTTCACCATTGGGTCACAAAGCGCTGCACAGAGCCGCGGAGAGAACGACACGTCAACAACAACATCAGAACAGCTAACCTGAAAGTCAAATAGTAGCAATAAATTATAGGACATAAAATAAGCGATTGAAATAATTCTTCAACAAACAAGGAAGGATACATATGTTTGGCCACAGAGACTTTCCGAGGTTAATTAAGGACATTAAGAGATTTAATTACTTTCCTCCTACGATGACCCGTGTGACTGCGGTGTGTCATCAGACATGGCCGGGACCTCTAAGAGCGAGCACGTGAGGGGCTTGGTGACGACCGCCCGGCCGCCAGCACGCTACCGCGCCGAGCGTGTCAGCGGACTCAAGCAGCTGCTCAGAGCCATCAAGCAGGAGGAGGACGAGGAAGAGGAGGAGGACGAGGAGGAAGAGTGTGCGCAGGGTGATGATAATGAGGAGCAGCAGAGTTTGGAAGGTGAGAGGCCCATGTGCGTTGTGACTTGGGGAAGTGAGTAACCGAACAGGCTATCTCTTAACACCACTGTGAAGCTTTCCACGGTGGTACTGTATTGTTCTCCAGCCTGTTTGCTCGTTGTTGCCATGTGTTGTTTGGCGCGATGTCTCACAATTTCCTTGACGTGCTGGGAACATCTTAAGGATCGATTCGAAATCAATTTAATTTCTGAAGAATTTCCCAGCGCAAGGAGTAGAGCTTTGGACGGCATGCCAAACACGCGATACCACCCGAACACGTATTTGAGAGTTGTAAGGGCAAGAAATGTGAGATTTTACAAAAGGCTTGCACCTGGTTGTGCCCATCATCCCCTGCATGAATGTTGTGTCGTTAATTTTTGCCTTCTGCTCAGATTGCTGGAGTGCAGGAGATGCAGGAGACGACTCTAATTCTGGCACCGAGAGCGACTGCAGCAAAGCAGTGGTGGCGGCGGTGGCAGTAGTAGCCGTTGCTTCGAGTGCATCATCTGCAGCCCCATCCCCGGCAGCCCCCTCCTCAGCCGACAACGCCTCCTCTTCATCATCATCATCATCATCGTCGTCGGCGAGGGACTCTCTGTCCAGGGAGAGCTCATCTGAGCGCCAGTTGCCGGGTGGCGATGCCGTGGATCAGGGGGAAGCTGCCCCTCCAGCCCGTTCGATCCACGAAGGCACCGGCGACGGCGGCAACAGGGTTGCCCCTGACGAGGAGGAGCCAGCGCAGCCGGCCGGTTGGGATGACTTGCAGGAAGCGGCGGGCGGCGGCGCCATTGTCAAGAGCAAGAGAAAAGGCGTGACGAAGCGACGCGCCAAAACCCGAGCACCTCGAGCCGGCAAAGCCAAGGACAAGCCCTACGTCTGTGAGCAGTGCGGCAAGGGCTTCAAGACGCTGAGCTACTTCACCCACCACAAGGGGATGCATGGGGAGCATCAGCCGTACAAGTGTGCGGTGTGCGGCCGTGCGTTCATGCAGTCGGCGGCATTCACCAAGCACATGAGGAAGCACAACGGCGAGAAGCCCTTTTTGTGCCTCCAGTGCGGCAAGAGCTTCGCGCAGTCGTCGTACCTGGCGCAGCACATGCGCATCCACACGGGCGACATGCCCTACGCCTGCGACGTGTGCGGGGAGAAGTTCAACTACTCGCTGTCGCTCAAGTTCCACAAGCTGAAACACACGGGCGAGAAGCCCTACATGTGCGACGAGTGCGGCAAGACGTTCTCGCGCTCGGCGTACCTCTACATCCACCGGCGGACGCACACGGGCGAGCGGCCGTACGCGTGCGGCGTGTGCGGGAAGCGCTTCACGCAGTACTCGTCCATGTCGCTGCACCGCAAGTCACACTCGGACGAGAAGCCGTACATCTGCGAGGTGTGCGGCAAGGCCTTCGCCAACTCGGCCTACCTGGGTCAGCATCGCCGCATCCACACGGGCGAGAAGCCGCACGTGTGCAACAAGTGCGGCGTGGCGTTCTCGCACACGTCGCACCTGGCGCGCCACCGCACGGTGCACAGCGGCGTGAAGCCGTACGCGTGCCAGCAGTGCGGCAAGGCGTTCGCGCGAGCCTCGTACCTCACGCAGCACATGCGCATGCACACGGGCGAGAAGCCGTTCGTGTGTCCGGTTTGCGGCCGGGGGTTCTCGCAGTACGCGGGACTCAACTACCACAAGAAGACGCATTCCTCCAAGTGACACAGGGGCTCTCGGCGCTTTAGTTGCTCCACGCCGACCGCAGGCAGTCGCCGACTGCCTGGATCCCGCACAGATGTATCCCGCTTTCATTGAACTGCGTAAGGGATTCGCTGTGGGCTTTTGCAAAGGCAAGGCGAGTTCCAGTTTGTTAGACCACGCTGGAACTCCAGAGACTAGGACGAGTCTCATTTGCAAGAGTGAGCTGTGTCTGTCACCACAGTGACTAAATCAGAAACAAAATAAATGTGCTGCCTTGTATGGCCACGTGCGAACTTTGTCCTTGCTGTTGAATTGTAGCAGGATAATCTCATGACCATCACGACATTTACAACGTATAATAAGAAAATCACTCGGTTGACAAAGAGCTATCAGCGATTGTGTACTGTAAGACTGAATCTTAAGACATACAACTGCAGTCATCTCTTGTTACACATGTACCGAGTCCATGTGTCCCAGGCTGTGCTGCGCGATTTTGAAACTTCATTAGTGCAAGACTTAGCTTGTGGTCAGGTGCTCCATTATATCGCTACCGATGTACATTCCAATACTTCAGAGCATTTCAACACAACGTGTGTTTATGTAACTGCCAAATACGACCGCATCTCAAGACACTACCAAAATAGTGGGCAAGGCAGAAGAGAAGAGGACATTCGTGAGCCTGGAACTGAGCAGGAACAGGGAGCCGACAGCACAGATGACTGGACCAGAGGGCAAGGCAGAAGAGAAGAGGACATTCGTGAGCCTGGAACTGAGCAGGAACAGGGAGCCGACAGCACAGATGACTGGACCAGAGCGTTCCAACCGCTAAAGGCAGCAGAAAAGAATGTGAGCTCCCTGATGTGACAACACTAGAGTGTGCTATGTCGGTATGCTTGACCTAACTTTCAAGTCCTTTGCACTCATTAAACATACAAACTCATATTTGACAGCCGTGTATACACAGTCAACGAATGCATCTACGAGGCAGTCACATCTTGTCAAAATTTTGCTTTCCAAACATTCCATTTGGCTGAAAAAGCAAATCACTTAGCTTGATTGGCCATGTGACAAGTTGATTTGATTGGCTGTCAGAAGCAGGAGGGTTATAGTGAAAACTTGACATCACAACACGATTTAACCTAAAATAACTATTAGAAAACGGGTACATGTTTTGGGTTAACTCTTATTTTAATAGTTTTTACTCAGTTTGGTAGAGCCGGAATGAGTGTCCATCTCTCACTTTGGTCGCGGGTTGTCACGATCGCCACTCTATGGAGTGGACTATTTATAATGTAGAGTACTGTAGGTCACGCACGTGCAACGCCGTGTTTTATGAGTAATGCGAGTGGAGTCAGTGGACGCAGTGCAAAGAGGGTGGTGCCAAATGAGTTGTGTACCGATCGTGTCACTGCTCTGAAACGTCAGCAATCGTGTATAACTTCGTTTTAAAACATGCAAATGTGAGTTCAGTATTTTATATATGATGTAAAAAAACCACCCTTTGTCACGAAGATGTAGCTTATTTAATATTAGCGCATACACTCACTGTATCTAACTATTGTTACAATGTGAAAAGTAGGTCTATAAATAAATTAAAACCCCGTCAGCTTTTATCACTTCCTTGTCGTGTCTTGTAAGAAATATAATTTATAACGTGAACATCTCCTCTCATCGTTAGAAACCGCTTAGTCCTGTACAGGGTCGCGGTGAGCCAGAGCCTATCCCGGCAGACACAGGGGCGCAAGGCAGGGATATACCCATGATGGGACGCCAGTCCATCACCGGGCACTGCGGGCAATTTAGTCTGCGAACCAATTAACCTATGCAGCAGCATGTTTTTGGACTGTGGGAGGAAACCGGAGTGCCCGGCGAAAAACCCACGCGGACACGGGGAGAGAACTCGCAAACTCCACACAGAAAGGCACCCGAGCCGAGATTCGAACCCGGGACTTTCTTGCTGTGAGGTGACAGCACTACCCACTGGGCCACCGTGCCGCGCACATATAAATTCAATTTCGAAGGTGTTATAAGTAAACGACTTAGGCACGAGGTAACCTGCAGGTGGTGGTGGGGGGGGCTGTCAACCCACTCAGCCGACACCAACCTTCTGTGTCCTGTATATTATGTTGTCAGCCATTTATTTAAGTTGCGGGAGGAAACCGGAGTACCTGGAGGAAACCCACACAGAGCAGGGGAGAGAACACAAACTCCGCACAGGTGCCTAAAGTGGTAAAAGAACTGCCTCGGGCAGGACGTTCTGTGAGGAGCAGATGCAGTAACTGCATAGCCACCCTGCCTCCCATACGCTTACTGTATCAACAATAGCTGCCGTCATGCGTGCAGGATTGCAAACGGCATCGTGACAAGTCTCATCACGAGAAGATCCTACGGCTAAGAGGTCGTCTGCTGCCAAGACGGCACAATGAGCTGGGTTGCAGGAGTCACATGGCATGTTCGAGTTGCAAGAGGAGCGCGCATCCAGAAGCGGATATAGATTGTGACTAATGATGGCGATGATAACCCCTTAATTAAATAAACGCGCCCTAATTAACCGATTTGCTATAGATCCACTGTGACCACCTTACGATCTTAAAGTCGATAGTCAATTCCCGATCCCGATGTAACTCAGCCCATTATTTTTCCAGGGTCGATAAAACGACTTCAAGAGGTGTCAGCAGAGCGCGCCCTACGGAAACACGCGTTTTTCCCATGAGTGTGGAATTTCCACTGCTCGAAGTGGCTTTTGTCGGAGATGATTGCACACCAAGCGAGTCCGCCAGGGGTCGTACGTGAACTGAATCATCACAAGCAGTGGCAAGTTAACTGCGTGAAGGCGTACACGTGTGCTCGGACACGATTAATCCATCACTCTTGGGCTATGAGTGTCAGCGAGCACTTATTAAGGCCAACAGGGTGCAGGCGGTGTTGGTGGTAGTCATTGTGAGCATACCACACCAGGATGTGTGCTGGGTTAAGGCTGAGTTGATCTACAAGGTCATACCTAGTTACAAATTTGATTTGCCGTTGGTAGTTTTAAGTAGCCAGGATTTAAGTTTAGCAGCGGGCGACGGACTATTAAACATGTATATAGTTACCCACGCTGTCACAGCTTCAAAAGACATAGATCCCCCTTATGGCCTTTGGGATAACTGCTGCGAGGCCAGTAGGACAAGACTGGACGGGTGGCCAACACCTGTTCTTCATACACCGCATTGCGTGCTCAGTTTCAGGCCGAGTCGACCTGCAGGAGGCCCCGTTCACGCACGTTGGCCGTGAACGGGAATCGAACTCGCGGCCGTGATCGTAGTGCAGTGCGCTAACCGCTGCGCCACCGCTCCCTCGCACTGCCACACATCATCAAGCGCACGCATGCTGACATTGTGGCTGCGGAGGGTCCTTGTTCGTGGAAGCGAGGCGTTTGCAGGCGAATGTTCGCTGTTTTAGCTACAAACGCATTCTCAAAAACACGCACACTTTCGTGCACAGACGCACACACACACACAGAGGCAAAAGCTCCTTGACTGTCGGGGCGAGTGCTGTTAGCGAGCACCTATGAAGGACATCTCGGTACCACGACGGGGGTCATGTGGCAATAGCCACGCCAGGACTCACCGTCTGGCGTTCTCAGGTCGTACCAGGGACTCGTTTAAGGCCGAGTCGACCTATGGGATGTCCAGGACGGGATCGGACGCCGCCTGCCACTGACTGTCAATCAGTGGTAATTAAATATAAACCACGCTAGCACCCCGACACACGCATGTCCAAAGACAAAGATTCCCCGTGCAGCCTTAACAGACTGTAGGGTCAAGTGCCGTTAGCGAGTAGTGCCTGTGAAGGTCGACACGGCACACGAGGGGGTGGGTGGCCAGCACCACGCCCGGCCGCCTTTGTCACACACCGCAGCAGGTACTTATTTGGGGCTGAGTCGACCTAGGGGAGGCCCAGGACCGGTTCGGAAAATCGTCACCAGTGTTGACCGTGCGCGGGACTCGAACTCGGGTGGCCGGGTTTGTAGCGCAGCGCTGCGCTAACCGCTGCGCCACGGCTCCCCAGACACACAGCGCC
>JAZEWT010000014.1:3694604-3704902 GCA_036362905.1 Mordacia mordax
TGGGTTGTTGAGCGGATGCGTGGGTGGGTTTGTGGGTCGGTGCGTTGGTTGCGTCGGCGAGTCGGGTGAGCGGATCGGATGAGCGGGTTGAGTTAGTGGGCTCGGTGGACGAGCTGCCCGGGCGGGCGTCTACGGTCACGGCGCCTCACCGTTGTTGACCCACAGTTCGATTCCCGCTCCGGTTCCCCGGAGCAGGAGCCGCACTCCGCGGGAAATCCCCCGAGGCCCGGACGTCGTCACAGAGCGAGCGATATCTGCCCCGCGCCAGACGCTCCAAGCGCGAGGCCCCGCTCCTCCGGGCGTCGCTCGCTCGTCGCTCACGGCTGGGGGCGCGCGGAGGTCCCACAGCGTCCCTGCACCACCGACGCACACCGGACACATCTCAGCCGTGTGGCGGGGCCCGCGGTCACGGCCGACGGGTGCAACGCGCTCTAGAAATGCAATTATTATTATTATTATCATTCTGGCACAACAACAGTGAGCAGCATCAACAGTCCAAGCCAGAGGACTTCAATGTCTTACTCAACAAGTGAGTCTTGAGACGAAATCTGAAGATGCCCAAGGACTCAGCTGACCGAATTTCCAATGGAAGGGTGTTCCAGAGTCTGGCAGCAGCGCAGAGCGAGAAGGCTCTATCACCCATCAATACTTTAATAAATTACAATGCTTTCAATGGGCCCATCATTTACTCTGTGGTTAGAAATCTGGTAAACACTCCATTCAATTACAGTTGAAAGTCAGATCATATTTTATATGTTGTTCTGTAACGATGTGTATATATTAAAAAAAAAACCCAAAAAACGCTATATTGTTGCTGATTTTCCGTTCTAATGTCATTGTTATTGACGTGCCGTTCTCTCCGCAGCTCTGTGCAACGCTTTGTGACCCTCAGGCGAAAAGCGCTCTAGAAATTCAATTATTATTATGATGATTCCACGCTCTCTCCTGCCTCTCCCCTCTGCACTCACTCTCACCTCCCATCCCACTCCCCTCCACTGCCCTCTCCCTCAGCAGCCGAGACTCTCCATCGAAGTCCGCGGTCAACTTTTACTCGGGTGAGCGGTCGCTCCGCCTCCTCTGCACACAATCCTCCCCCGCAGTCTGGAACGCCCTTCCCCCAGTCATCTGCGCTGTCGACCTCCTGCCCCACGCCCAGACTCAAGGCCTCCCTTCTCCGCTTGCCCGGCGGCATCTCCTCCGAGCCGTCGTCAAAGGCTCCGCGCGAATCGCGAACCGCAACGCAGGGCGTCTGCTAAATAATAGTTAATAATAATTTAAATTATAATTATCATGCTCGATCGTTACGGTGACAATGGCCGCACCTCCTCACCTCGCTCGCCTGCCGCCTCCTCCTCCTCCTCCTCACACCGTCTGGAAGCGACACCGCGCGCCGCGTTTTTATTGAAGAAATTATCGTCAACGGCATCGGCGGCGTGGGCGGTGGCGAGGGCGGTGGCGGTGGCACGCGGTGGGGGGGGGGGCGTGGAGCCCCGGGTGCTCCACCTCCCCCCCCCCCCCCCCCCCCGAGATCCGTCCCCGTTCGTTAGGCTCGCTCGTTCGCTCGGCTCGCTCGATGGCTAGGCTCGTTCTCTAGGCTCGTTCTCTAGGCTCGTTCGCTCGGCTCGCTCGGCTCGCTCGTTCGGCTCGCTAGGCTCGCTCGTTCTCTAGGCTCGCTCGGCTCACTCGTTCGCCAGGCTCGCTCGCTGGTTCGCTAGGCAGGCTCGCTCGCTCAACAGGAGAAGGTGGCGGCTGTAGTTTTCCCGGCCGCACGTGCGATCAGCCGGTAACGACGTCGCTGTAATTCACGAATCCCGGCAGCATTCCCAGCAGCGCAAACGAAGGACGTCAATCACGGGAGAAAATCGTTCTCCAAGGGGCGTCTCGCCACGGCCGAGTGACAGACGTCAATCACGCAAGTTGACGAATTTGGAAGTCGTTAAACGTGCGAGACGTAACTCTCGTTCGTTATAACGCGGCGGCGCTATCGGTGGCTCGCTGCGCGTCACCGCCATCGCATCGGCGTAATCATCAGCATCAGCAGATAATCGGTCCGATGAAATCCCGATTATCCGGGACCTAGTGTCATGGGAGATGACCCCGATTAGATAAACGCACGCATTGTGCAAAGCATGCGTTAATGCCGGCTATAAATTCACGATGAAATGACTGGCGGTGAGGATGCGTCACCTGCCTTTACAGGTCACCGAGTGACTCAGAAAACCCTCGTGCCAATACAAAGAGTGTTTCGTAAGATGCAGAACTACCTTGGTCCAGGGAAGAGCTGCACACAATCCACACTGCTCCTGGGACTCGACTAAAACTCCACAGCTCGCTGTCCATTAGACTAAGATTCATTCATTCATTCCTTACCAAAACCAGATAATCCTGTACAGGGTCACAGGGGGGTGAAGCTTATCTCGGCCGACAGAGGGTGCAAGGCAGGGTAATACCCAGGATGTGACGCCAGTACATCGCAGGGCACACTTTTTTTTGGAGGGCAATTTACTCAGCAGGCCAATTAACCTAGGCAGTAGGCGTGTGTTTGGACAGTGGGAGGAAACCGGAGTACCCCGCGAAAATCTACACGGGCACGGGGTGAGAGAGCACTCTAACTCAGCACAAAAAGGCACCCGAGCCAGGAATCGAACTCGGGGTTTTCTTGCTGTGAGGAGGCAGCGCCCGTCACCATGCCGCCGTCGCAGCCCAAGACAGCGCGCACCGCGTTGCACAGATCGTTACCGCAGTCAACGTCAGCTTCGCGAGCCACCGATTCGGCCGTGCCGCTCATAAACGCTTGGGAATCCCCGGTGCAGCCGTCGCTGCCCGCAGCGCGGCAAACACACTTCAGGTACACGATACGCATCAGCCGACCGGCTATCACTTCCTCTTCGGGATTTTGACACAAATGACACCGGACAATGAAGTGCCAAGACCTGCTGTGCTCAGCCGACACCGGCGCTTTGCCGGAGAACCGCAGAAACAAAACACAATTGTGTCCGCGTCAGGGAGGTGCTTCCCAGTTTGCAGGACCGCAGCGACGCAGGAACCTCAATGACGCGCGTGTCTCCAACGCCAGGCCACAGCGCGCGCGCTCGCGGCACGCACGCAGACCCAGACGGTGTCGACGTAGGCTTTCACCCAGCAGTGGATGAATGAGAATTGCTCCTAAGAGGCGCTGTTTCTGGGTAGATGTGTCCAGCGCTCATCGTTTCACCTCCCACATTCCAGGAAGCCTGACGATGCCACCCCTCCTGCCTCCCCCGCAAAAAGTGGGAGAGGAAACGTCTCGAAGGACAGAGGAGGAGCGCTCGACGCGGCCGCCCTGGAACGGCACCTCCCGGGCGAGCGACCCTCAGAACGCCTACCCGCCGCCGGACGCTCGCCCGCTTCGCTGCGCGAGACGAGAATCCACGCGGCGCGAGGCCGTCGCGCCCGCGAGCGGAGAGCGGCGCTCACGCGGAGGCTCCCCTCCTGCACGGGAGGCTCCCCTCCTGCACGGGAGGCTCCCCTCCTGCACGGGAGGCTCCCCTCCTGCACGGGAGGCTCCCCTCCTGCACGGGAGGCTCTCCTCCTACACGGGAGGCGGAATTAAAACCAAACTATGAAAACAAACTGCGGGAGAGAGAAAGCCACAGTAAACAAAGCGATGCACCACGTCATCACCATCATCAACACAGGCACGTACAGCTCCCCCCTGTTAGTCCACTGCTGGATGAGGAACCTCACCTCCGAGTCGTGCGACGGGGGGGGGGGGTCGTGGGCACGGCTTGTCAGACCAGACTTCACCACTCTGGTCGGCGTGGGTTTGTGTCGTCTCGGTGCGTACACGTGGCAGCATTACACTGAAGCACAGTACAACGGTGGCTTCTGCTGCTGCCGCCCTCCGTTACCCAGAGCCCAACGAAGCTAAGCGGGGTCGAGCCTGGTCGCGGCTCGAGTGAGTAGCGAGTGATCTGAATGGCACGAGCCGTGTTGTGCCCTGCAAGAAGATCGTTCCGCTCACATCAGATGGAACCAACCAAAGGGAAACGTCTACTTTCACTTGGCGAGCAGCTGCCAGGACCAGGACCATAAACCCGCTGCGCTCAAGGCCGCGATTGAAAATCTCGGTTGCGCGGCTGAACCCCGATTCGAACTCAGCTTCACGGCGGTGGCTGGCTCGGCGTCTCCGACATCCCCACACCACCACACCGAGTCACCTCCCTGCGCCACCGCATTGCAGCCGGCACTGAGTGAACTCTGGAGCCTCCGAACGACCGTGACTCATGGGGGGGGGAGAAGGGGGGGGACATTGAATTGCACAACAATTCTGCAGGGTGGCACGGTTGCCCAGTGGGTAGCGCTGTCGCCACCTCACAGCAAGAAGGTCCCGGGTTCGAATCTCGGCTCGGGTGCCTTTCTGTGTGCAGTTTGCATGTTCTCTCCCTGTGTCCGTGTGGGTTTTCGCTGGGCACTCCGGTTTCCTCCCACAGTCCAAAAAACACGCTGCTGCGTAGGTGAATTGGCTTGTAGACTAAATTGCCCTCAGTGCCCGGTGATGGACTGGCGTCCCATCGTGGGTATATCCCTGCCTTGCGCCCTGTGTCTGCCGGGATAGGCTCCGGCTCACCGCGACCCTGTACAGGACTCAGCGGTGTCTGACAATGAGATGAGAACACTTCTGCAACCGACTTCTGAACCGCATGCACCTGGCCCCGCGTTTTAGAGCGCTTTCAAAAAATCCTTGTCCGTCCGATCTCGGCTCACCGCGTCTCGCAGCACCCCAACAAAAGCGCCACTCATCCCCAAGCGTTGGAATGTCCACATTCCTGCGGCCAAGACCAAGTCTCTCCGCACGCCGAAAACCACCAGCAATGCCAGGAGAGCGCGGGACATTTTCACCGAGAGTGGAAAGGCTGATTAGCCGAGCTCAACCATGCCGCGAGATGTGAACTCTTAACCTCGTGCTCGGGAGCCCAGCTCTCTGATTAAGTGGCAAGCAACCAAGCAGCACAGTGGCGTACAAATAACGAACATAAACAAGCGATATAATGCGAGGCTAATAAAGGGGACGGTGCCTGCCAAGCCAGACGCAACGACGCAAGGTCAAAAGGTCACCTCTCCCTGTTGGCCCTGTGCAGCGCTTTGTGACCCTCGGGTGAAAGACACTCTATAGATGCAATTATTATTATTATTTAAAGCCACGCACTGTGATAAAGCACCGCCGCGGTCTGCCGCTCGGCTGCCTGACGGGACACGTGATGAGCGCACGCTACGTACGGAAGCTCTCTCCCGGGAGTTGCTCTTTCGGGACGGCCGTGCCGCGCGTTCCTCCACCTCGGCGTCGGACCATTGCCGCCGAGTCGAGGGCGCCGACGTGCTTGGGCCGCTGAACCCGCTGACCAGTCCGCAGCCTCTGCGCGGCTAGCCTGGAGACGACTCTCCTGCGTGGATGGCGAAACGTCACGAAGGCCGGAAGTAGGACGCTCGACACGGCCATCCCGAGAGAACAGCTATGGAGAGAAATTCTCTCCAAAGCTGCAGCGCTTTGTGGCCCTCGGGTGAAAGGCACTATCGAATTGCTAAATATTATCATTATTATTAAACGAGATGCTTTTACGACGTGACGCGTTTGTTCCCAAAATGTCCTGACTCACAAGAGGGTTGGCATGACTCATCATCCTCATCAGCCGTGGTCTATCTACTGCTGGTCGAAGGCCTCTCAACAACGTTCCTCACAGGCGAGTGCGGATGTCCTCCGTCTCACTCCTGCGCTTGAGTCCATTTAATCGCTCTATCTCCGTGGTGGTCGCGCTCACCACGCTCACCAGACGCCGGCCACTCAGACGAGAGTCACCACTCACCAGCACACTCACCAGGCACTCATCCACGTGGCTGCGTGGATTAAACACAAACTCCCCGATCAAAACGTGCAACGCGATCCGACATTCAATGGTCATCAATACCCGCTTGGTCCTG
Organism: Mordacia mordax; assembly: GCA_036362905.1. NCBI lineage: Eukaryota > Metazoa > Chordata > Hyperoartia > Petromyzontiformes > Petromyzontidae > Mordacia > Mordacia mordax. The sequence continues at coordinate 3,700,563 of JAZEWT010000014.1, forward strand.
CACAGGGTTTCTTGGGGAGCTGGGGCCTATCCCGGCCGACAGAGGGCGCAACGCGGGGGAAGACCTGGGATGTGACGCCAGTACATCGCAGGGCACACTCTTTGGGGAAATTTACTCGGCAGGCCAATTAACCTAGGCAGCAGCAGCAGCGTGTCTTTGCACGGTGGGAGGAAACCGGAGTACCAGGCGAAAAAACACGCGGGCACAGGGAGAGAGAGAGAGAGCAAGCAAACTCCACACGAAAAAGGAACCCGAGCCGGGAATCGAACCTGGCACGTTCTTGCTGTTAAGCGACAGTGCTGCTCTCTCCAACAGCATGATTGCAGTGATGATAACAATCGTGATCTTTACCCACAAAGTTAGTTTCACTGACTATTGAGACGCAGACTTTAAAGGCTGTGCTGCATTGGGACGTTTGGCCAATTGAATGAATATTTATATTTATAAAGTACCATGGGTCCTCCTAACCGGCCATGTGAATAAATCACAGCCTTACTATGTACGCGTACCGGGCGTCGCTCAATCCACTGCTGGATTAGGGGTGGGAGGGGGGAGTTATACAGAATGACCATACTTCACCACGCTGGTCTGTCCCGGTTGGTATAAGCAGAATTCGTACATGTGGGAGCGCAGACGTGGAACTGAACACAACGCGGTGCCGTGCATAACAGCGATACCGTACAGCGTAAGCACTAACACGATGTCCATATTCCTATGGCGCGGGTCCGTACATCCGTAAGATGGCCGCCACCGACTTCCCAGAGTGCACGGCAGTGATTTTAGCGACCTTTGGCGAGGTGATGGGCAAAGTGAAGCTCATTAAGGCAAAACAAACAGCTCGTGATTGCGGACCGAGTTAAGAAGCCACCGCTTGGTGTGAGTTTGGGTCACGCAGGCGATAAAGGAATGTTTCAGTACAGTGCCCATGTGCAGAGATCGCGATCACCGGCCAGGTTCCGTCCACTGCTACGTGAAGGCCGACTGCGCAAGCCGCTCAGTTACACAGACACTTGATGAAGTGCACTGCTGCGATGGAAATACTACTGGAAAAAATAACAATAGCGTTTCAGGTCATGTCCACCACTATTGTGGGGATTTCGCCAGGTACTCCGATTTCCTCCCACAATCCAAAGACATTCTGCCTACGTTAATTCTCCAATGCCCCGCGCCGTGAGATTTTGCAACTTGCTTACCCCCTCCCCGCTGGACAACTGTTAAAAAGTGCTGCATAGCTCAACGGGTGTTTTCAAATGTGCACTGTCAAGTGTTACGTTTATTTGATCTTTAGTTTGATGCGCTCTCTTGTTGGTAGGTTTATGTGTTTGCTCTGTCGCAGGAATCCCGCATCCAGAGCTTGCAAGCTCACCGGGTACTGTATGCTGTAATAATAAACATCTGTCTAATGATAATAAAAATCGCATTTCTGGAGCGCGTTTCGCCCGAGGGTCACAAAGCGCTGCACAGAGCTGCGGAGAGAAGGGCACGCCAACAACAACGACATATGAACGTAAAATCAGCAACGATAACTCTGGGTTTTTTTTTATAAATCCGAGCTCTGGAGGAATGACATGTCAACAACAACATCAGGACAGTTCAACCGGAAGTCAAATCGTAGCAATACGTTCTAGGACATAAAAGTAAGCGCAAAAAAAAAAGAATTCTTCAACAAATAAGGAAGGAATAAATGTTCCCGAGCAGGCGCAGGTCGGCAGGAAGCCATCATCCCTGAACGACAACACTGAGCAGCATTAACAGGCCTCATCCCGCATCCAGAGCTTGCAAGCTCACTGAGTGCCGTCTGCTGTCGTGATCAACATCTACCAGCTTGGACACTGACCATGACGGGGCGCCGACTCGCCGTGCCGTGAGAACGGCCACGGCCGCACACGACGGGCCCACGGCCGCACACGACGGGCCCACGGCCGCACACGACGGGCCCACGGCCGCACACGACGGGCCCACGGCCGCACACGACGGGCCCACGGCCGCACACCCCGGCCCACGGCCGCACACCCCGGCCCACGGCCGCACACGACGGGCCCACGGCCGCACACGACGGGCCCACGGCCGCACACCCCGGCCCACGGCCGCACACTTCGCCCATTCTATCCAAGAACGCATGGCGTTCGTGTTGTTCAAGCGTAAAGGCGCAGGCCTGCAACGGCTCACGCGCGCCTTGCGCTGAGCACGAGCGCCTCCTGCAGCAGAGCGAACAGTCACGAGGCCTACTCTTCCGCGACGACCAGACGTACCCACGCTTTACCCCACCGCCGAGCGACCCGCGGAGGATCTGTTTACATCTGGCTGGCGCGGAGCTCAGAAAGTTTCCCCGCCGAGAAGCGAGCGAGGCTGGAGGGCGTCCTCGGGAAGCGCTCGACACGACTGCCACGAAAAGATCGGCTTTCGGCGAGGAATGACGGTCGACTCTCGAGCCGTAGAGATCCTTCACCCGTAACTTTGCGCACGGGTTTCAAACCGCCGTGCCGGGAGATCGAACCGACGGGCCCCGTGAAGCCGCGTGCCGATTGCGCGACCACGGCGAGACTGAGCGCTGCCCGCGTACCCGGTGTGAAGTTCTCCTGCGCTCGGCGCAACTCCGTGGCGTCGAGACGGCAGCGACGCCTCCTCTCCCAACTTTTCAGACCTCGCGTCGCCCTCGCCCCGTCCACGTCCGCGGCGCGGCGGTACCTGGAGGGCGCGTGGGAATGGCTGCTGCGTGACGTGCGGGGGGCGGGCGCCTGCAGGTGTGCGGGGGGCGGGCGCTGCAGGTGTGCGGGGGGCGGGGAGGAGGATGGAGGTGGGAGGAGAACTGTCAGGAAGTGATTGCGCACAGCGCGCTGCTCGGTAAATGCCCTCCGACTTACCTTGGTGGCTTTGCTGCTGCTCATCGGCGAGAGGTTTGCGTGGTGCTGGTGGTGGGGAGGGAAGGAGGGCGACACCCGCCGATCGGAGGGCTCCGTGTGGTGGTAGCGCCACCTGCCGGCACATGTGACGCCTGCACGTGGGAATTGCAGTCCCACGGTCTGAAAATATCGGGGCCGGGTTCGAGTCTCGGCTCGCGTGCCTTTCTCTGTGTGGAGTTTGCGAGTTCTCTCCCCGTGTTCGCGTGGGTTTTCGCCGGGCACTCAGGTTTCCCCCACAGTCCAAAAAACATGCCGCTGCATAGGTTAATTGGCTCGCAGACGACATTGCCCGCAGTGCCCGGTGATGGACTGGCGTCCTAACATGGGTATATCCTTGCCTTGTGCCCTGTGTCTGCCGGGATAGGCTCCGGCTCACCGCGATCCTGTGCAGGACTACGCGGTTTCTGACAATAAAATAAGATGAGGTTTGAAAATATACTCCCGAGTTGCGTCGTCGTACAGGATCAAGATGAGCGGCCGTGGCCACGAGTGGAACTCAGGTCGGCCCAGGTCCCTAGTAATCATAGTGATTTATGTTTGTGGTCGCGCTGCACCACCCTGTATGCAGAAGCCTCTCGCAACAATCATGCGGTGGGGCTGACAGCGCCACCTAGCGGAGGGTGGAGACCGCACACAAAGCGGACCTCGAGATGCAAGGATGTTTCGGACCCACGCTTGACATCGCGTCTCAACACCTTTGAAAGGGCGCCCCCAGTGGAAGATATCCCTGCGTGGCGCTTGGTGACAAGGCAATCGATTGCCGATCGGAATTAATAATAATTGCACTTCAAGATCGCTTTTCACCCGAGGGTCACAAAGCGCTGCACAGAGATGCGGAGAGAACGGCGCATCAGTAACAACAACGACACTAGGACAGAAAAATCAGCAACAATTTTTTTAAAATTAGGTTTTTTTAAGGGTGGCACGGTGGCCCAGTGGGTAGCGCTGTCGCCTCACAGCAAGAAGGTCCCGGTTTCGAATCTCGGCTCGGATGCCTTTCTGTGTGGAGTTTACATGTTCTCTCCCCATGTCCGCGTGGGTTTTCTTCCCACAGCCCAAAAAACATGCTGATGCAGAGGTTAATTGGCTTGCAGACTAAATTGTCCTCAGTGCCCAGTGATGAACCGGTGTCCCATCGTGGGTATATCCCTGCCTTGCGCCCTGTGTCTGCCGGGATAGGCTCCGGCTCACCTCGACCCTGTACAGGACTAAGCGGTTTCTGACAATGAGATGAGATGAAAAATCTGAGCTGTGGAGAGAATGGCATGAAAACAACAACATCAGGATATTTTATTTCGATAATGGTATCCATAACATCAGGGCAGTTCAACTGAAAGTCAAATAGTGGCAATGAATTATAGAAGGACATAAAACAAGCGATAAAAAAACAATAATTCTACAACAATCAACAACAAACAATTAAGGAATAAATGTTCC
>JAZEWT010000014.1:3846792-3857284 GCA_036362905.1 Mordacia mordax
CCCCCCCCCCCATTGTTGGCATCGTCGGGCCCACCGAGACTAACTGTGCAGTGAACATGTTTACCGACGCTAGGTGTTCATACAAAAGGCGCCTTCGATGCAAGGCACCGTGAATGAAAAGCGGAGATGCTGAACACAGATGCGAGTGGCCGTACGAGAAGGGCGAAGGAGGAACACCGCTCCTGTCATTGGGAGGAACTCTCATCTCATCTCAGTCAGAAACCGCTGAGTCCTGCACAGGGTCGAGGTGAGCCGGAGCCTATCCCGGCAGACACAGGGCGCAAGGCAGGGACATACCCACGATTGGACGCCAGTCCATCACCGGGCACCGCGGGCAATGTCGTCTGCAAGCCAATTAACCTATGCAGCAACATGTGTTTTTGGACTGTGAGAGGAAACTGGAGTGCCCGGCGAAAACCCACGAGGACACGGGGAGAGAACATGGCAAACTCCGCACAGAAAAGCACCCGCGCCGAGATTCGAACCGGGGACCATCTTGCTGTGAGGAGGCGACAGCGCTTCCCACTGAATCTATTTTCTTTTAACTTTTGTTGTTGTTGTCGTTCAATTAACGATTAGAAAGAGGGTGATTTTCTCTTCTCTCCCCCCCTCCCTCTTCTGTTCCTCTACCCTCGCATTCAAGCCGTGTGCGCACGCGTGTGCGCGCGTGTTTCCACGCGACCCCGTCCGTGGTGAAAGCGCGGTCACCGCGACCCGTGACCCTGGCATGGCCCCGGGGGTCGAGCTCGCCGCGCCGCACGCGTGGCCCCTCTCTCCTCTCTCTCTCGCCACCGCGACAATGGGTTATTTATGATCGCTTTGCGAGAAGTCGCTCGCAGTTTCCACCCCGTGTAATTGGCGAACTCAAAGGGAGGCTCGCTCGCCCGCCCGCTCGCCCGCCCGCTCGCTCGCCCGCCCGCTCGCCCGCCCTCCTGCCAGCTCACCCGCCTGCCAGCTCGCCCGCCTGCCAGCTCTCGCGGCAGCAGTGGGAGGAAAAAAAGAGTCAATTATGGAGGCGCGGTGGTGGAGTGATTCGCTGAACCGCTATTAGCCTGATGATGCCTCCAAGAGCGAAGCCTGATGATGCCTTACAGCACGAAGCCTGATCATTCCTGCTTGTGACGAAGCGTGCGCCCCACGAGAACGCCTGACCGTGCCGCTGACGTGGCGGGCGAAACGTCGCGCGATGGAGAAACGCTCGACACGGCTATCCCGAAACAACACCTGCATATACGGCTTCGTGACAAAGCAATGACGAATGGGCCCGGTGTCCCGGTGGCAATCCACTGGGCCACGTGACGTCCGCACAGGTCCCGCGGCTGATCTACAGGCGCAAAACCAACAAATTTAAACGTTTTTGTTGCTGGTTTGCCGTCCTTACGTCGTTTTAGTTGCTGCGCAATCCCGTGCTATCCACAGCTCTGTGCAGCGCTTTGTGACCCTCGGGTGAAGAGCGCTCGAGAAGTGCAATTATTATGATTATCATGCTCGCACACCTGTGTTGGGGCCTGCGCACGTGCACGCTCGTGTTGTTACGCGCGCCGCACATCAGCCGGTCATCTCTGACGCGACGACGCCTAATGGTTTTGGCCGATAAAATACCTACCCACAAGTGCTCTCGAGACACAAATCAAAGCAAGCTTTTTTTTGTTTGACTAAAAATGTCTAAACATCACCGCACCGTGACCCAGAGCCTCAATAATGACGGTGCGCCAATGCTCATGTTACCCCGAGCGCGGGGTCTCACCCATTCCTGATGTCAGACACACGATTATGTTGACGATTTAGTAACACAACCGCAACGATGATGATTTGTTCGACTAGGTGAACGCCTTGTCAACCGTGCGAGAAGCCATAAATTAAAAAGCACAACGGCATAAAACACGCGATGGTGAACTGCAAGCCATTTGCGGCTGCCAGATTCCTCCTCGCCCGCTCATCCATCCACGATCACATATCCCCAGTGCTGGCATCTCTCCACTGGCTACCGGTTAAATATAGGATTGAATTCAAGATCCTCCTTCTCACCTACAAGGCTTCTCACTGGCGCTGCCCGCGATATACATGGCGTGACCTACTTCAGGCACCCTCCACAACACGACAGCTTCGATCCTCCAACACGGGCTTGCCGCGTGTGCCCACATCGCACCTCCGTCTACGGTTATCACACGCACTCACCTACGGCTTTGCAACTATCCCGAAAGATCAATTCCCATCAGACGTCGGGTCGTCACAATACGTGCACCGCCGCACTGTCGCACAGATGTCAAGAGAAGAGACCGTGGTGGTCGCGCGTGCGCTTTGGTGCCGTGAAACTTCTCTCGCGATTGCTGCGCCGCTGGGAGTTTGCCGATGAGATTTAAGATTTAACGCGCGGGCGGGACCGCGGGGCGTTGTAATCCTGAGCCCCTGACACACAATTTCCATAGTAATGGCCACTCGCGTTCCAGCACTCTCGGCGTATCAAACGCCGCTGCCACCACCGCGGGCCACACGCATCTTCCACAAAAGACGACGGCAATATTGGTCGGCTCTTGCTTCTGTGTGAGGTCTTGTCACCACAGAGACGAAGCCAGCTCGGGGGGGTGGGGGGCGGTGGCGGGGAGGGGGCTTTAAGTCTGAGTCGAAAAAGCCACGCGTCGACCACGGGACGCGTTTGGCCACCACGACGGATAAACAATCAGTACGGTCGTCGCGTGGTGATAATTTCTCCCCCGTTGCTGTTCTTTCAGCGAATCCGTGTCGGGTGTCCCTGCCCTGTCCTTCGCGACGTTTCGCCCTCCCGCTTTGGAGGCGTCGCCCGGGGGGGGGGCGGAGGGGGATGGTTGGGCTTCCGACGACACGGGAGGCGAAACGTCGCGAATGAGAGAGAAAGGACGCTCGGCACGGCTGCCGCCCCCCCGAAATAACAGCGATTCCGGTGTTTGGGTTCACATAGGGAATGCGGGGAGTGGTGGTGCAGCGGTTAGCGCACTGCGCCGCGAACTCCGCGATTCGAGGTCAAATCCCGCTCGCGGCCACCAACGGCGAAGATTTTTCTGAGCCGGTTCCGGGCCTCCCCTAGGTCGACTCAGCCTCAAACGAGCATCTGGCGCAGGGTGTAAATATCGCCACCGGGGAGACAAAGGCGGTCGGCCGTGGTGCTGGCCACCAACTCCATCTCGTGCCGTGCCGGCTGTCATGGGGGCATCGCGAATAATACTTGACCGTACAATCTGTTAAGGAACTACGCGAGATCGTTGTCTTTATGGATACACGTGGGATACGCATGGGATACGCATGGGATACGCATGGGATACACGTGCACACACGTATCCTTGGGAGGCGGATGTCGCGCATTTGCCTGTAGTTATGGACATCCGCGGTTCGAATCCGACAGGCCGCCCCGTTTAATACAGCGGCTCCACAGCGGATGTGAAATGTCCAGCGACGTCATCAGAAGGAGAACAGGCCGTCGTGTCAGTCTCATCTCATCTCATTGTCAGACACCGCTTAGTCCTGTACAGGGTCGCGGTGAGCCGGAGCCTATCCCGGCAGACACAGGGCGCAAAGCAGGGATATTACCCGCGATGGGACGTCAGTCCCATCGAGATGTTGTTACCTGCTTACCCCTCCCCGCTGGATAACTGTTTAAAAATAACGACCTGGCCCAAAGGCTCCTTCCGGCCCAACTACAAATAGACCGCTGCGCGTGCACCGCAGGAATCGGTTCATCAGCTGGGACCGCAGGCGCCGCAACAAGTCCGTGTATCGTGCCTCGAGCATCTCCGTGTCCTGAATCTTGCTGAGCTCTGGGAAACAAAACAACCCCCCAACCGACCCCCCCAACCGTCCCCCCCGAAACCCCCCGCCCCCCAGCAACTTGCGACCAAAATGTTGAAACTTCTTTGCCAACGGAGCACGATGGCGAGACGATAACGCGTGGAGGAAGTGCGCAAAAGTGGGGGTCGAAGGTGGGCCCCGCGTTCAGAAACTGAAAATAAACACTGAATTCGTAAGTCGCTACACGGCCTGCGTGGCGGCTGCACGGCATGACTGGCTGAGCGTCGAACGCGTGAGTTTTAAGATAGACAGGTGGAGGGGGAGGGAGCCACGCGGTAGGCCGGTGGCAACATTTGCAGGACTCTTAGCGAGTCGCACCTGTGAAGTTCTGCACGGCACACGAGCGGGTGGGTGGCCAGCACCACGCCCGGCCGCCGTTGTATCCCCAATGTCGATGCCAGCAGACTGCACCGGGTACTCAATTAAGGCTGAGTCTTACTAGGGGAGGCCCGCGATTGGTTCAAATATTCTCTGCCAATTCCTATATTGAGATTGAGATAACATTTTGATACTGAGATATCAATATGGGAATTGGTAAAGATATAACATCTATGGGGAGAAATTCTCATACATCGTGCCGTCACGAACGTACATAATAATAATAATAATAATTGCACTTCTATAGCGTTTTTCACCCGAGGGTCACAAAGCGCTGCACAGCGCTGCGAAGAGAACGGCACGTCAACAACAACGACATTATCACGGAAAATCAGCAACGATAAGACTTTTGGGGTTATGTTTTTTTACGCATCGTTGTAGAATAAGTATTCAATAGGTGGGCAACCGGAGTGCCCGGCGAAAACCCACGCGGACACGGGGAGAGAACTCGCAAACTCCACACAGAAAGCAGCAGCACCCGAGCCGAGATTCGAACCCGGGCCCTTCTTGCTGTGAGGCGACAGCGCTACCCGCTGGGTCACCGTGCCGCGTAACATTTAAATAAAAATATATAAAGGGCTCGTGAAAAACTTCGGCCCGATGCGCGAACGTGTCCATCGGCTCATAATCAACGGCATCAGCCATGCGCAATCTACTGCTGGATGAAGACCAGCAGTAGATTGCGCCAAAGCTACCTCTCGTGAGCCTGCCATGGGTCAAATCCACGTAGCGCCTGCACGTAAGCAGCTCTAATCGGCTCCATCTCCCCTCCGGACGCACCGTCGGAGATTATTGTCGACCGGAATGATGTGCGCATCACGGGATCTGGGAACGTGCCAGAGATCTTAGTGCTGACCTTGTCTCATTGTGGCATCAAGCTCGTCGTATTTACAAGTTGCTTGGCCGGAGAATTAAAAAAAACCCACGCACACACTCTGATCCGCCCTCATGCATTCCACTCTCCTTGTATCCGTACGTGAACTCTCCGCGTTCAGATCGGCTGGAGCGGAGTTTTAAAAACAATTTGCAAACTCAGTGTCGGTCTGGGGGAGGGTCGTGGGTCAGAGCCCGGAGCCTAAACTGGCGACCGCGCTGGGACAAGCCCAAGTTTGATCCGCCAGTCAGTGGAGAGGGTGCTCAGTTATAGTCGGTCGATGCCTCCAGCCCAGTCAGGAGCGTGACTGCATGAAGTCACACGCATGGTCACCGCGTTACATCTGCTTCTGCAGAGGACGCGACAAACTGACAGGTCTGTCCCCCAGCTCACTCGCTGCATCTCGCAACACCTCATCTCATCTCATCGTCAGAAACCGCTTAGTCCTGTGCAGGGTCGCGGTGAGCCGGAGCCTATCCCAGCAGACATCGGGAGCAAGGCAGGGATATACCCACGATGGGACGCCAGTCCATCACCGGGCACTGCGGGCAATTTAGTCTGCGAGCCAATTGACCAATGCACGTGCGGGCATTCGCAGGGAGACAAAGGGAGAGACGGGCAGATAAATAAACAGGATCACGAGCATTGTTATTGTTCCTCCTCCGAACGCCCTCGTAATCAAACAGGGGGACACGCGGGGACACACAAGGGACAAACAGGGGACAACAAGGACGGCTCTCGGACAGATAAAAGCGGTAGAAATTGCTGACGTGGCTCTGGGAGTGGGGGCGGGTGAGACGGTGGGGGGACCCAGGTACAGGGGCGCTGTATGCGGGCGACGCGGCCGGGTACTCCGGTTTCCTCCAACCGTACAAAGATACGATGCTGCCTAGGTTTATTGTCCTGTTGACTAAATTGCATCTCGGCGCCCCGATTTGTTGTAACCTGCTTACCCCTCCCCGCTGGACAACTGTTACAGAGATGTACAAAGCTCAGCGGTTCCTTCAATATGCCGCAAGTTGCTGCCGCGCGTCTCGAATAGGTGAGAACATTGTTGAAAATATCTCGGGGTCATCCTTGGACAGAGCCGGGGGAGACACAACAACAGCAATTAGTGACTGCTTCTTAAAGCTGCTCTCTCGGGACAGCTGCGTCGATCGCTCCCTCTCTCCACCTCGAAAAGCTGCTCTCTCGGGACAGCCGCGTCGATCGCTCCCTCTCTCCACGTCGCGAGGTGGAGAGAGGGAGCGACCGACGCGGCTGTCCCGAGAGAGCAGCTTTTCGAAGCAATCGTCATGCATCGAGCCGTGAAAACCTACATTTCATCTCATCTCATTGTCTGAAACCGCTTAATCCTATATAGGGTCTCGGTGAGCCGGAGCCTATCCCGGAAACACAGGGCGTAAGGCAGGAATACACCCGACGACGGAACGCCAGTCCATCGCCGGGCAACCTACATCATTCCAACAGCAATTGGGTTTTTGTTTCCAGTTGACCCAAATCCCACGACTTTGTAATCCACCCAGTCAATAATGGAACGGTTCCAGCCACGTGACAACGTTGTTCCAACCTTTGTCTGACGTTGGAATGTTTACTGGACAGGCCCTATCACCAGCAGCAGCTGTTGGTGAGTGTGTACGCGTGAGGCACGTGGAGAGAGTCATGCGCACGGGTCTCCCACGCTATGAAGCACTCACTCACCCAGGCGATCACTCGCCCACCTGCTCACGCGCTCGCTCGCCCACTCACCCACTCTGGCACACGCTCACGCAGTCACTCGCTCACGCACTCACTGACCCACCGCTCTCTCACACACTCACCCACTCACCCACCCGCTCACGCACTCACTGACCCACCGCTCTCTCTCACACACTCACCCACTCACCCACACGCTCTCGCACTCACTCGCTCACACATTCACTGACCCACCGCTCTCTCACACACTCACCCACTCAGCCACACGCTCACGCACTCACCCACTCAGCCACCCGCTCACGCACTCACTGACCCACCGCTCTCTCTCACACACTCACCCACTCACGCACTCACTGACCCACCGCTCTCTCACACACTCACCCACTCACCCACTCAGCCACTCGCTCACGCACTCACTGACCCACCTCTCTCTCACACACTTACCCACGCAGTCACTCGCTCACGCACTCACTGACCCACCGCTCTCTCACACACTCACTCACCCAGGCGATCACTCATCCACCTGCTCACACACGCGCTCGCTCGCCCGCTCACTCACTCACTCACTCACCCACATGCTCACACATTCACTGACCCACCGCTCTCTCACACACTCACCCACACGCTCACGCACTCACTGGCCCACCGCTCTCACACACTCACTCACCCACTCGCTCACGCTCTCACTGCCTCGCTCACTCTCATTGCCTCGCTCACTCTCACTCACCCCCAATCACTCCTCTCGCCAACTCGCCCACTCAACTCACGCGTCGCGTTCCCACGCTCCGCTACCCCCGCCTGACGCGAGCACGGGATTCCGCGGTGGGGGGGGGGGACGAGGTTTATTTTAGCTCCAGCGATCGCCTCGTGCCGGGTGCGAACTCAGCCGCTGACAGCTCGGCAACACGCCGGCTGCTCCCGCTCGCGTGCCTGTGTGTCGGGAGCGGTGGCGCAACGGTTAGCGCGTTTGCGCTTCGAACCTCCAGTTGCGAGCGAACACGGGTGGTGAGAATTGAAATTGTACTGCTGTATTGGGACGATGGCTCGTTGTTAACCTGCTCCTGATCAAGAACACTTACTTCTGCCTTCATTTGTTTCACAATTATTCTTATCTCTTATTTTTTTAATTCTCTTATTTGATGTCCTTCTCTGGTTCATAACCATTCTTTTACTTTTAATTTGATCTACTCTGATGTTGTTGTTGTTATGCCGTTATGTCCGCAGCTCAGATTTGTAACAACAACAAAACAACGAAAAATGTTGTTGATTTATCGTTTATATGTTGTGGTTGACGCCGTTCTCGCCACAGCTCTGTGCAGCACTTTGAAACCCTCGGGTGAAAAGCGCTATAGCAGTGCAATTATCATTTTGTCGGTTCGTGACGGCACGATGTATGAGAATTGCTCCCCATAGATGTTACATCTTTACCAATTCCCACATTGATATCTCAGTATCTAAATGAGATCTCAATCTCAATATAGGAACTGGCAGAGAATATTTGAACCACTCCCGGGCCCCCCCTCGTAAGACTCAGCCTTAATTGAGTGCCCGGTGCGGTGTATTAGCATCAATACTGGGAAGACAAAGGTTGCCGGGCGTGGTGCTGGCCACCCACCCCCTCGTGTGTGCTGTGCAGACCATTACAGGTGGGACTCGCTAAGAGGGCTTGGCCCTACAGTCCGTTAACGCTGCAAAGCGGGGATGTGTGCATTGTACGTGTGATCCGTGTTTGTGTGCATGTCTGGGTGTGTTTCTTTGTGTGCGCCTGTTTGTGGACTACACATGCACTGGTGCCTTTGTGCGTATGTCTGTGCGTTTGTGTGTCAGTGTGTGTGTGTGTGTGCGCACGCTGAGTGGGCACGTGGGTAGACGGGTGGGTAGGCGGTTGGATGGCCAGGTGGGCAGTCGGTTGGGTGGATAGGCGGGTGGGTAGGCGGGTGGGTGGACGGAATGACAATAAGTCAGAGAAGACTCAATCAGCAGCCGAACCGGACTTGGGGAATTGAGTCAGCGGCAAGCTGGGTGTGTGTGTGTGTGGGGGGGAGCGGGATGGTGGAAATGGAGGGGGTGTGGATGCGGGCGACCTGGCTGGACACCCACGTGAATCCCCGAGTCCACTGTTCGCTAAAAGACGAGTGGAGAGACAGAGAGAGAATGATGTGCGCGCTGATCTGCAGCGCAAACACGGGCTGGGACCCAGTGGGCAGGGGCCCACACACACAGACACACACGGGCGCGGGATTAGACGCTCCACACCACCACCTCCAGTGGCGCGATGCTCCGTTTTATTTTCCAGAGACACGCAGAGAAAAGGAGACAAAACAAGTTTGGCTTAAAGTGGAATAAATATATTAATAAAGGGCGTTAGAGGACCGTGCGTGCTGTGTCGGTGGGTTTCGGAGTGTCCCGTGACGCCGCCAATATCACCTCCGACGCGAAACACGACGACTATGATTGGTATTGATTATTGTTCATCAGACGCCCTTATCCGGGGCGACTGACGTCATCACAGAGGTTGCGAGGAAACCACAGAGCGGCGAGGGGGAAGGGGATCAACGCGATCAGCCGGCGACAACATTGACCAGACTCCGCGTTACGACGATATCGGCCAATTAATTAATGAGCGATTTCTTTTTTTTGTTGAACTGTGGGAGGAAAGCGGAGAACCTGGACGAAACCCACGCAGATCACGGGGGTGCGGGGGTGTGTGGGGGAGAGATAGAGGACACGCAAAGTCCGCACGGAAAGGCGCCCGATGCGGGAATCGAACCAGCCTTGGGGCAGGACTTTCAGCGAGAATTCAATGAGACGTAGTTGGTTGCCCTGCTGCGTATGAGTAGGCGGTGGTGCACGCGTGAGCACACAATAACCACAATAACGTGCCAGCTCATTCCATAGCTGCTCTTTCAGGAGAGCCGTGTTGAGTGTTCCGTCTCTCTCCTTCGCGACGTTTCGACTCCCACGTTTAGAAGCCTGAGGATGTCTAAAGAACGGATATGGAAAGCATGACACACTGACCCGTGACAAACACACATCGGTACACACAACAGTACACACATCAGTACACACATAAGTACACACATCAGTACACACATCAGTACACACAACGCCACATTTGTCAAGGACCCAGTGCGATCTTAACAGGAAAAAAGTATTTAATAAACGGGGCGGCACAGTGGCGCAGTGAGTAGCGCTGATGCCTCTAAGCAAGAAGCCTCTGGGTTCGATTTCCAGTTCGGGTGCCTTTCTGTTGCGACGTTTGCATGTGGGTATATCCCTGCATTGCGCCCTGTGTCTGCCGGGATAGGCTCCGGCTCACCGCGACCCTGTACGGGACTAAGCGGTTTCTGACAATGAGAGGAGATGAGATAATAATTGCATTTCTGGAGCGCTTTTCAACCGAGGGTCACAAAGCGCTGCACAGAGCTGCGGGGAGAGGAAAAATAATAATTCTTCAACAAACAAGGAAGGAATAAATGTTCCCGAGCAGGCGCTGGTCGGCAGGAAGCCATCATTCCGGCACGACAACACTGAGCCACATCAACAGTCCTAGGCAGATGGCTTGAAAGCCTTTGGGATCAAGTGAGTCTTGAGACGAGATTTGAAGATGCCCGTTATTCCGGAGTCTGGGAGCAGCGCTCGAGAAGGCTCGGTGATCCACCCAATGGAGGCGCGATCTGGGCACGTGCAGCGAGCAGCCGTACAGGAGGATCGCAGTTGTGG
>JAZEWT010000014.1:3907618-3924113 GCA_036362905.1 Mordacia mordax
ACAGGTTGCGGTGGAAATTCCTCGGCCTCGGTAGGAGACCTTGCTCCGGCGTCCTCTTCGGCATGAAGTCCACCTTCGCTTCCGCAGGCTTCTCCCCCGTGGCCTTCGGTTCCTCCTTGGGTTCACCCTTGGATTCCTCTTTCATTTCCTCCTTGGAATCATCCTTAGTCTCCTCCTTGGGCTCAGTATTGGATTTTGGTTTCAATTCCTCCTTGTCCTCATCCTTGGGTTCTGCTTTCAGTTCCTCCGCGGAATGCTCCGTGGGCTTTTCTTCAGGTTCCTTCTTCATGTCTTCCTTGAGCCCTTCCTCGGGCTTCTCCGCATCACCATCTTTGCCTTCCTCTGGCTCCTGCTCGACACCTTTCTCCGCTCCCGCTTCCGCGCGCTCCTCCGTGGCGCTTCCTTCAACCGCGGCACAGGAAGAGCGAGCGGCGGTGAAGAGCCGCAACGTCGACAGCGCGGCGCAAACAAGCGCGCGGGAAACGAGACAAGCCCACCGCTTGCTTCTCACCCACTCGCCGGGAAGCGCGCCGTCCGATGGCTCGTGCGCGGCGCAAACAAGCGCGCGGGAAACGAGACGAGCCCACCGCTCACTTCTCACCCACCGCTCGCTTCTCACCTACCGCTCGCTTGTCACCCACTCGCCGGGAAGCGCGCCGTCCGATGGCTCGTGTGCGGCGCAAACAAGCGCGCGGGAAACGAGACGAGCCCACCGCTCGCTTGTCACCCACTCACCGGGAAGCGCGCCGTCCGATGGCTCGTCTTTGACGGGGGGAGCCGTTGGTTCCGCCTCCGATTCGGAAGAGCTCATCCCGTCCGCCTCCTCCTCCTCCTCGTCCTCGATCCCCTCATCCTCGTCGTCGTCAGAGCCTTGGGAAAGCTTTCGCTTCTTTGCTTCCTTCTAACCAGAGATATTCGGCGAAGGTTCGAGATTCTCGAGTACGGTAGTCTCCAAACAAAAAATCGTCACTCGTGTCTTAGGCACACATAATAATCGTTGTATTTCTAAAGCGCTTTTCACCAGAGGGTCACAAAGCGCTGCACAGAACTGTGAAGAGAACGGCGTGTCAACGCAGAGGTTGGGAGTTTTACGAGTCTCATCACTGTTGGTTTAAATGTAATGGAGTAAACAAAGTAAAACTCAATGCGCAGAGAGCCTCAACAAGGCGCTCTACAGTTGCAATTACTATTGATGATTGCTTCGAACAGAGAGCCGCGTCGATCGCTCCCTCTCTCCCCATCGCGACGATTCGCCTCGCACGCGTTAGAGGCGTCTTCACACAGCGCTTGAAGACGCCTCTAACGCGTGAGAGGCGAAACGTCGCGAGGTGGCGAGTGGGAGCGATCGACGCGGCTGTCCCGAGACAGCAGCTTTTCGAAGCAATCATCGTGCATCGAGCCGTGAAAACCGACATCACCGCGATTATGATTTATTAATTAAATTAACGCAGAATCCTTCGCTAAACAATTCAGGTTTCGCGAGTGCATCGTTAAAAAACCCCACTCCCCAAATCTCGAATTTCGTTCTCACGCCCAGGTTCAAGTGTCTGTTATTTTGAAATTTACTACACGATAACAAAACAAATAAGCAGATGCATCTCCACACGTGTGGCTTCTAAATGGTATTCATTGTATTTATAAATACAATTTATGAAGGCCAAACTAGGCTGTCAACGAAATATATTTGTCAGATAAAAAATTCTTTTCATCCGAGATGGTCACTTCAGATGACAGGAATTTTTCATCTCAAGTGACCAACTCCAGCAGCCATGCTAAAATTAATCACCGCTGTCACTTAAAATTCCCGACAACTTTCGCTCGTCATCCACACAGCAATGGCGACACGATCCGGCATCGCCGCGTGCGCTGCCGCCGCGTTTACGCCGCGTGCAGGCTTTTTGCTCCGTACCTTCGGCGAGGAACTCTGCTTGGCGACGTCCCCCGGAGGAGGATTTTTTTCTTCCACGGCGTTCGGCGCCTCTTCCTTGATCGCGTCGGCAGCGCTCGGTTCTCCGTCCTGCGCACGCGGCGACGCGACGGGTTACGAGCGTGGCGATGCGCACGGGCCTCCGATCCGGCCGATCCGGCCGATCCACGAGGCGGGGTTGGCGGATCACGTGGATTTGTGATGCTCCGAGCTGCAAAGTGGCTGGACGATGGCAACGGGGTTGCGAGTCCATCTCTGCGGCCCTTAGAGCTTTCCCGTATGTACATATGTGTATATATATGTGTTTTTTTTTTTAAGCACTCCGGTTTTCTGCCAAATGTAGGCATCAGGCATTTGAGTGGTTCAGCTGAGAGACTGATTATGCCTCCAGCGTGAGAGGCAAAATGTCGCGGAGGAGAGAGAAGGAACACTCGGGGCAGCAATTCCAAAAGAACAGCGATGGAAAGTAATCATTGTACATCGAGCCGTGAAAACCTACATCCTTGAAAATTGGCCAAGGGTCAAACACCCAGATGTGAGATGCTCCTGTCTGATTCCGGTGGAATGAAGCAGTTATAGTCACAGGAATAACAAGATTAAGCACCCGCACGTAATTACAGTAAAACATATTTAGACAATCGCATTGTAAAAGA
This sequence comes from Mordacia mordax, assembly GCA_036362905.1. Lineage (NCBI taxonomy): Eukaryota > Metazoa > Chordata > Hyperoartia > Petromyzontiformes > Petromyzontidae > Mordacia > Mordacia mordax. Next base: position 3,910,199 of record JAZEWT010000014.1, read on the forward strand.
ATAGTTAACGCAGCGGTTCACAGATACAGGTTACGTTCACAATTGTATTTGCCAGGGAATAAAGTAAGTTAACTTGGTTGTCATTCTTCAGCAACATTGCAATAAAATAACCAAGCAACAATTCACCTCCCAATCGAGAGATTTAGTCTTTGATTGTCAGGAATCACGGTTGCAAAGACCCCATTCTTGTTTTAGAATCGCAGCAAATGCAGACTCCCTTTTAATACATTTTCTTAACCATCAAATTTGCAGCTGCCCAACTGCTCACGTTCGTTTTTCCCCTATCGCAACTTGTCACGGTGGCAGTCACAGCCTATTAACTTTATAAAATAAAGCTCCACACAATTATAAAACTGACAGCGGCAGCACGCTGTCATTTACAGAACGAGTTCGCACTTGGCATCATGCTATTGATCCCTCCTGTCTATCAAATCACGACATTCACTCCTAAACAAAGGAACTCCTCCGTTTCATCATCCTGGACACACTGAGAGAAGAGAGAGGCACCTTGCAGGGTTTGTCTGGGGTCACGGCGGTCTCTTCGCTGGGGGGCTCCACGGTGCTCGCTTTAGCAGCGGGGGTCGGGGTCACGGGTTTGGCAGCCGCCGGAAGCACAATCCCCGGGGGGACCCAAGGTGGAATGACCGGCTTCGGTGGATCCTCCTTGAATTCCATGGCCTTCAGATCCTCGGCCGTGCCGCCTTCCATCAGCATTGAAGCTGTGCGAAACAAATTCAGCCACGAGCCATTCACAGGCATAAGCCAGTAGCATTGTCACAATCGCCGTGCGCACCTGGGTACGCCGGCAAATACCCATTAATATAGCGCCTCTTAAATAATTATTGTCTCGTCGGGCTGTAGCAGAAATAAGTCTGTTCACTGTACATGAGGCCAAACATACGCAGCTGAAGCAGATGCTACAAACGCTTTGCCTCGGTTATAAGTCATAGCTGTGGCAGCAGATCCTTCTGTGACTGATGATTGCTTCGAAAAGCTGCTCTCTCGGGACCGCCGCATCGATGGCTCTCTCTCCTCTCCTCTCCTCGCGACGTTTCGCCTCACACGTTAGAGGCATCCTCAGGCGCGGTATCGCGAGGAGAGGAGAGAGGGAGCCATCGACGCGGCTGTCCCGAGAGAGCAGCTTTTCGAAGCAATCATCATGCATCGAACCGTGAAAACCTACATCATTACCTTCTGTGACTGTTGACCCGTGACGGAGAGAAGTTGTTTTTAATTCGGTGAGTGCGAAGCACGTCAAAAATGAGTGGTATTCCAAGCGGTCGATCACGATCAATCGGTCCATCCCAGAGTCTTGAACGGTCAATGTAGCCGGTGTGAGCTTAATTGCAATGATTCTCACAAGAAATCGGCATGCAGTGCAGGGATATGTTAATGGGGGGAATGGATTCGGGAGTCGATGTAGGAATCCACCGAGCATCGCAAAGATCCAGAATTGATTGTAAAAAGTGATTTTCTGTTTAAAAAGGTTGGAGCCCATTGTCGTAAATATTTTTTTCCTTTTTTTAGGCGGGAAGAAAGCGAGCGAGAGTGGCGCGGTGGCGCAGTGGTTAGCGCTGTCGCCTCACATCAAGAAGGTCCCGGGTTCAACTCCCGGCTCGGGTGCCTGTCTGTGCGGAGTTTGTGTTGTCTCCCCGGGCACGCGTGGGTTATCGTCTGGTACTCTGGTTTCCTCCCGCCCTCAAAAGCACGCTGCTGCCTCGACTAATTGGCGTGCTTATGTAAAGTGCCATAAAAAGGATGCCCTGCGATGTACTGGCGTCACATCCTGGGCATCCCCCCCATCCCGCCTTGCGCCGTCTGTCGGCTAGGAGTCTCCGGCCCCACCCCGTGACACCGCACAGTGCTAAGAGGGCACCGATAATGAACGAACGAGCGAAGAAGCGAGAGCTACGAGGTCGGGCACCGGCATCGAGGAAGTGGGCGATCTGGTCGGTCTTGTCGAGATCCAGGGTGATGGTGTCCAGCCACTTGTGCTGCTTGAGCATGCAGAAGACGGCGACGCGGTGGCGCGCCGAAGCCACGATGTCTCGCCGGCGTCTCTCCCTCTCGTCCGGGTGGTAGCGCGTGCGGAACCTGTCTCGCGCGGCGGTGGCGATGGCGGTGGCGGTGGCGGCGGCCGCGCGGTGCGGGGCAGGGGGGCGGCGTGCGGGGCACCCGGCACACGCGAACACAAGGGACACGCGAGGGACTTGAGACAACGCAGCTTCTGTTTTTCTCAGGACAAATACAACTGCGAGCAAGTGAATACAATTTAGATATTATCAAAGTATGTTAGGATTCAATTTGCTTTATGGTGTGCTATTTAATCGAGTCATTGTATATTGAAACCGTTTTCGTATGCGACTGTCTTGGTGTGTACATCAATTTGAAATACATCAATTAAACTTTCAGTGTACATTTTCAACAAAATTATCAAAAAATATGACAAAAAAAAACTATTTAACATGATTTCTTGTGGCTCACTGGCAAAACGCACGTATAAATGTGACCAGTGAATGCACTTAATTGTAACACATGACAGCAACAAAGCTGTTTATATAGTCTGCGGTTATTTCTGTTAATTAACATTTGAGTCCCTTCCTGAGTGTAGTACTTATGAGTGGGAGCAATACCGGGGTGAGTGCAGATGTGCTTCGCTGGCCATGGGCTCAGAAAGACAATGCTAACCGTTCACGACTGCAATCGGCCACTCGCTACGGCAGAGTAGGGGGGGGGTACAGGTTTCGTATTGTTTTTAGGAGACTGGAGATCGGCCACCGACGCTACGTTGAGCAAAGCGCCAAGAGCCGGGAAAACGAGCGGTAAAACGTGGAGCGGACGTTTTGTTTTTTGTTTTTCGGCGGGGGGGCTACGGTTTAGCGCCCTGCATTGTTCGCAGGGCAAAGGATAACGCTGGCGTTGAGCGGCCTCCGTCTGCTACGCGCTGCCGACGACGACACTTTGCGCCCTAGCCAGGCTAGTCTGAACGCTGCATTGTGCGCAGCGTTGCGGGAGGGCCCTACGCTACGCTACGCGCTCCGGTGGAAGGCATCATTTAACCGCGTCCCGTTGGCTGCGTCGACGGCTTCATCTTCAAGGGGGGAAAAGAATTCGGTTCACATTCAATGTTAGTCAACAGGCATGAAAACAAACATCACCGCTTGCAGGGTAACACAGGGAGCCTCGACATAATAATATTTGCATTTCTAAAGTGCCTTTCAACCGAGGGTCACAAAGCATGGCCGCTATGCATATTTTTTACATGGCTTTAAGTGGCCGCTGCAGTCACCTTCGTTAGTTTTATCGTACGGATTGAGACATTTTTGGGAAATGCGTCATGTTCAAATTAATTCAACCCAGCGTTGCGATAAGGGAACACATTATTGTTAATCGGGGCTTCTGCACCCGAGCCAATTTATATAAAGGATTTCATGTTAGTGGTAAATAAAAATCAGGTGCGGTATTTGATATTCGGAACAGAATCAGAGATGCACTAATAATGTGTGCACATTTGACAATGCCGAATAGCGCCATCAATACTTAAGTTTGAAAAAATCTGTAATTGACAATTTTAAGGCAGCATCTGTAAACAAAAAAGGTACAAAAAAAATTACTCAAGTATGCAACATTACTAAGCCATAGAACATTTCATATTTTTATTTCATTTACAATCTTCATTCAAACTAGTCCAACATATCTTGAAAATATTACAAATAATCCTACTCTCAATAATAACAATATTTGTATGCCCATACCTATGTTCTCTACTCTCCACCCAAAAAAACAAGTGGCTCCGGTTTTGTAAAGACATACCCCCATGTCTCCCAGGTTGTCCAATATGCATTTTGGGCACAAAAAATACATAAAATCTATATATTTTTTTAACACTTCGGAGAGTGGCGTCACGCCACCGCTCTATTCATGTTGTTTTCATTCATGATGACTTCAAAGGAAGTTGTCATAGTGATGTCACTAAACCGGTACAATGGTGTGCTTGAAATCCACTTTGAAGATCTTTCTCCCCTAATAAACCCTCAAACTCGTGGGATGCTGGGACACAACAGAATGGGTATGTGTCTGCAACATAAGAGCTTCTTGTTTCAGTTACAGATTTCGTATTTCTTTAAGCGGTTAAACACTACTTTACCAATCTTCGCAGCTACACGACACTTGACTTAATTGATTTTTAACAAAAAGAAAGCATCAGCTTCTATCAAATGTCCTCCTCTAGAAATGAGAAGGCTCCCATCACACAAACAGCACGTGCCTCTGCACAGGCACACGTCTCTTTCCAGTCAGCAGCAGAAAGGATTTAGAAAAATTGGTCGGAGAATTTTTGTGGCAGGAGTTAAAGATGCAGTCCTGCCATTCCTTGCTCATGCCACTGCTGATGGAAAGGCACCTAAACTGCAGGGTACTGTGCAGCAGAGATTCTCAACCTTGTGCACCTCACGGCAGACATGGCCCATTTGGGTCTCCACGGTCAACGAGGTGGCGCTTGTGGGTCCACTGGTGGGCCCTGACTCGCCGGTTGAGAGTGGCGGGGCTAGGGAGCCACTCCAGTGGCAATTGACTTACTGGCATTACTTATTACACCACACCCAACCTCCCAACTGATGAACCAACTGTGGTGAACCCATTAACACAACTGGGTGAAGGGAGGTGGTGGGATTATCAAACGGGCAATCTCTAGGTTGCAAGTCCGGTATGCTGACCCTTACACCACGGTGGCACAGTTTACACGATCCCCTAATGTATGCTGGCGAGGGCACCGCCGCTCCGCTCAACGGGTGTGCGGAGCAGGCCAGCGTGCGAGCGGTCGGGCGAGTGGGCGCGTTTGGGCGACTTACCACTCCTCGCCCTTGTGTGCCAAGAAAAAGTCCTGCATCTGCTGCCGCTGGAACTCCTGCTTGTACTCACTGTAGAGCTTCACAGCCTCCGTCTCCTCGACCGCGTCGTCCAGAGTCACGAGGAACTCTTTGAACGATTTCATGGTTGGCGGAGGGGGCGGCATCTCCATCTCCGGCGGCATGTTGCCAAGCCTGCCGACAATGCGGCAGCAAAGCGGTGAGCCGCAGTTACGCGCCTCTCCGGTAATCCTGCCAGACTGCATCCTGATACACCTCGTCAGCAACTCCGGACAACACAAAAAGCCCACACCGAAATGAACCTCCTTTGTAGCGTTGCACGCGCGTACTTCTGCGTTCGTTGTGTACGTATGCATCGCGTCAGTTGCGCGCGGGCGTCGCGTAGGGACCTGGCGTGCACGGGGATGCCGTGGTGTTGCTGCTGCTGCTGCTGCTGCATCGGGTGCATCTCTTGGTGCCCCCACGGCGGAACGAAGTGCTGCGGTGCGGCTGGGAAGTCGTACGGCGGGCGGTACGGCTCCATGGGTCTCTCTTCCCTGCGGGGGGGGGGGGACGATGGTAGCGGCCAAATTGATGCTGGGCACGAGGGCACAAACCCTTCAACGATTGGTAATAATAATAATAGTAATGGTAAGCCGCTGCACGGCACTTGCTTACTCTTGACAATTAATAATTAATAATGTGTGGAGTTTGCATGTTCTCCCCGTGTCTGCGTGGGTTTTCGCCGGGCACTCCGGTTTCCTCCCACAGTCCAAAAAACATGCTGCTGCATAGGTTAATTGGCTTGCAGACTAAATTGCCCGCAGTGCCCGGTGATGGACAGGCGTACAATCGTGAGTATATCCCTGCCTTGCGCCCTGTGTCTGCCGGGATAGGCTCCGGCTCACCGCGACCCTGTGAAGAATTAAGCGGTTTCTGACAAGGAGATGAGAATGATTGCATTTATAGAGCGCATTTCACTCGAGGGTCACAAAGCGCTGCAGGACGCAGAGGAATTGCAGACAGGCAGGGAAGGCAGCATAAGGCCTTCATCCAGGCAGGGAACTGACAAGTGGGTTAATAATAAACATAATACTTGCATTTATAGAGCGCTTTTCACCCGAGGGTTACAAAGCGCTGCACAGGGCTACGAAGAGAACGGCATGCCAACAATGACAGAGACCGAAAATCAGTAACATTTTTTTGGGGTTTTTTTTTTTTAATACAAATCTGAGCTGCGGAGAGAACGGCACGTCAACAACATCAAGACAGCTCAACTGAAAGTCAAACAGCAGCGATAAATCATAGGGCATAAAGTCAGCAGAAAAAAAAAATAACAATTTTTCAACAAACAAGGAAGTTGTACACTGCCATCACATTTTGACAGTGTGTAGCATTCGTGTTTACGGGGCACCGAAACACCGGCCACTCACCATTCCCTGCGCATGCGTTTGGGCGGCGGGCTGATCTCGTGCCGGGGAGAGTATCTCTCCCACCGGTTGCGGTCATAGTCACGGTAATCTTCCTTTCGGCCCCTGTCCCTCTCGCTCTCCCGCTTCCGGTGATCCCGGCTGCGGAACGCGCACGGCAAAGGTGGGGTCAGACTCGTCCTTGGTTTTTGTGTTTTTAGCGTCGGACACAAAAACGATTACTTTTACTGACAAACGTGGCTCTACGCCCAAATGAGGCCCATCAGAAAAGCATTAGGGACTCTGGAAAAGCATTAATTGCTCATCTAATAGATCATACCTCAGTTGTTGAAACTGCACTGAATGATTTTGAGCGGCACAATGGCGCAGTGGGTAAGGGTTTTGCCTCACAGCAAGAAGGTCCCAGGTTCGATTCCCGGCTCGGATGCCTTTCTGTGTGGAGTTTTCGTGTTCTCGCTCCCAGTGCCCACGTAGGTTTTCGCTAGGTACTCCGTTTTCCCCCCACCGTCCAAAGACACGCTTCTGCTTAGGTTAATTGTCCTGCTGAGTAAATCGCCCCAAAAAGTGTGCCCTGCGATGTGCTGGCGTCACATCCTGGAAAACGCCCCGCCTTGCGTCCTCTATCGGCCGGGATAGACTCTGGACTCCCATGACCGTGTACAGGATTAGGCGGGTATTGCTAATGAATGATTTCATTATAAAAATCAGAACTTGTGAAGGGATGCCAGCTAGGATTAAAGGAGAGCCATTTTAATAAAAGACCCCCTGGTTTGTGAGGATTGACTGGAAGAATTCCACAAACACATTTGCGCATCCTCTGATTTCAGATTTATTTTTTTAAAGCCACTCATGAAAATAAATTATATACAATTTATTCCAAACACATTGTAATTTAATGTAAACTTCGATTAATGGAATAAGACGATGTATATAGGTGGTAAGACAGAAAATATAAATGAAATAAGAGAATGCACTTTTAAATGGAATAATGATCCAGATGATCAATTTTTACTGCACTGTATATTAGAGCGCTTTTCACCCGAGGGTCACAAAGTACTGTACAAAGCTGTTGAGAGAACGGCATGTCAATAAAAACAACATCAGAGGAGATCAATTAAAGTAAAATAATAACTAAAAATCAATGAAGGACCTGAGATAGATGTTAATTGGTGTTTAACATGCCCAGCTGATATTTTGTAGAATTCGGATACAATGTGATAAATGCACTGGCTTTCCATTGGTGGGCAGCAGAGGGCAGCACAGCGTATTTCTGCCTCCCTTAACCGTTAGGGTCGTGACCCATCAGTGTGCCGCGAGCGCCACCTCGTGGGTCGGTGGAGACCAGACCCGAGTGGGCACCAAGTTACAACAACAAATGTTGAGAGCACCCGCTGTCCTGCTACGCCCTCTACGTCTACGGCGTCTTGCCTCCGCCAACCGGCACTCGTAACTCTCTACGGCGTCTTGCCTCCGCCAACCGGCACTCGTAACCCTCTTCGGCGTCTTGCCTCCGCCAACCGGCACTCGTAACCCTCTACGGCGTCGTGCCTCCGCCAACCGGCACTCGTAACCCTCTTCGGCGTCTTGCCTCCACCAACCGGCACTCGTAACCCTCTACGGCGTCTTGCCTCCGCCAACCGGCACTCGTAACCCTCTACGGCGTCTTGCCTCCGCCAACCGGCACTCGTAACCCCCCTCCCCCCCCCCAAACCGCGACTCGCACGGTGCCGAGAGCGACCTCGTCCAGCAGTGGAGCGGCTAAAGGACCGCAAGGGGACGTCACGAGGGTGCTGCACCTGAAACTGGCGTCACTCCTCCGCCGTTGGTCCTTGTCGCGGCCCTTGTCGTGGTCGCTGCGCTCCCTGCGAAATTTGTCGCGCCTCCTCCGGTCGTACTCATCGTCGCTCTCCGCCATGGCCAGCGCCCGCGCCTGGCACGGGGCTCCCGGTGGCGCCGCCTCAACGCGTCGACCCGGGGGCACCTGGCCGAGAAGGTACATTCAGTGGTAATGATGTGGGTTTTTACGGCTCGATGCGTGATGATTCCCCGAGACAGCTTTTAGATTCAATCATCAATAAAATAAATAATTAGATCTACCAAGCCTGGTCATCACTCATCTCATCATCTCTCATTGTCAGAAACCACTTAGTACTGTGAGGTGGCAGCGCTATCCACTGGGTACAGCTGTCACCTCACGGCAAGAAGGTCCCGGGTTCGAATCTCGGCTCAGGTGCCTTTCTGTGTGGGGCTTTCATGTTCTCTCCCCGTGTCCGCGTGGGTTTCCGTGCTGCTGCATTGGATAATTGGCTTGCAGCCTAAATTGCCCGCAGTGCCCGGTGATGGATTGGGTATATCCCTGCCTTGCGCTCTGTATCTGCCAGGATAGGCTCCGGCTCACCGCGACCCTGTACAGGAATAAGCGGTTTCTGACAATGAGATGAGATTATTTCTTGTTCACCACCGGAGGGCCGAGACCAATTTACGCAGCAGCTGTTTCCGCTTCCAACGTGGGAGGCGAAACTTGGCAAGCGAGAGGAGCACGCTCGACGCAGCTATCGCGAAAGAGTGTCTCTTTTGTGACCCTCGGGTGAAAAGCGCTCTGGAAGTGTGCAAACATTATTATTATTGAGAGCGATTTACACACGCAAGACACGTTTCAACTATCCGTCTGCAGGCTGATCGGCGCGGACTAAAGAACTCGGACGGCACAAAGCCAACTATTCCATTGCAGAAATGTGCGTTTTCCTGCAGCGCTCTCTGCTGAAACATCCCTGCAGACCGCAGCCACATGTTCAAACCGCAGCCACACGTTTAATCCGCTCGCCCGTTCAAACAAACCATCCAGACTCCAGCCCACGCAGCTGTCGAAATATGACACAGATGACCTCATGCCGGGTCAGAGCTCCGCATAGTAATAACTGCACTTCTAGACAGCGCCTCTCACCCGAGGATCACAAAGCGCTGCACAGAGCTGTGGAGAGAACGGCGCGTCAACGACAACATTTATGTTGTTACAAATCTGCGCTGCGGAGAGAGCGACATTTAGCGGGGCTACATTATGCGTAAAGCAACAATTCCAGTGACTTGTAACGGGATGCTGTTGCCGACTTGCCGTTTTCTCCACCGCTCTGTGCAGCGCTTTGTGACCCTCGGGTGAAAGGCGCTCTCGGAACGCAATTATCATTTAACGAACGATACGGCGGTAGGGGCAGTATCCTGCGCTCAGACCCAAGGCAGCGATGGAAATTCCACATTCCCACAACAGTCTGCATTGAACACTGACTGCTGTCGGCTATACAGCTATTTTTGACGGTTGTCCAGCGGGGAGGTGTAAGCGAGTTACAACAGAGGATACATCGGTAACCGCTTCCCTGAACCATTGTCACCGATTCTGAGGCGAGCACTGCAGCGAGGCTGCGCCACACTGGCGTAGCTCATGCACCGTTAAGATAATTAAGATAACGACGATTGGCAGGAGACCAATTACGCTGTGTATAAATAACGTTTATAAACAATGGGAGCGAGAGCCTCGCGGCCTAGGCCTGAAGCCTGGCCTAGGCCGCTAGTGATTTACTCTTCATTTCAGCCACCAGGTTACAAACAAGGCACGTTTCCCTGCCGGACACTCGGTCATTGTGAATGCGCAGAAGACGATGTTCGGCGATAATAATGGTTATAACAACTGTGGAACTGTCACGGAGATGTTTCACGGGCGCCAGAGACAACGAATAGACTCACCACGCATGCAGGAGGAATCGCGATCGTTAATCGACACGCACGGTATCGCTACGTTACTCGGACGTAGCTCAACACGGTTTCGCATCGATTCGTTCAAACCGATTCTCTTATCCCTGAGACCGACAGCAGAATCTCAAAATTTCTCGGTCAACGCGCGCGATTCCACGCATGCAAACATACAACAATATTGGAATCGATTCATCATTTTGATGAGACACGGTCCGTGCACAGATGGCTTGCAGGTTCACCTGTCACCGCGTGTCACAGTCGTGCGCGATGCAATCATTAATATCGCTCCATCTCCCGTTCGGGGCTTTTGGTTTCCAATCGATCATCAGCCTCGACCACCAATGACCATCCTTCCAGACACAAGTCTCCGTCTCACAGCAAGAAGGGCCCGGGTTCGAATCTCGGCTCGGGTGCTGCTTTCTGTGTGGAGTTTGCGAGTTCTCTCCCCGTGTCCGCGTAGGTTTTCGCCGGGCACTCCGGTTTCCTCCCACAGTAAAAAAAAAACCATGCTGCTGTATAGGTTAATTTGCTTGCAGACTAAATTGCCCGCAGTGCCCGGTGATGGACTGGCGTCCCATCGTGGGTGTATCCCTACCTTGCGCCCTTTCATCAGTGGAATGCGTCTATTATCTGTGTTCAATGTTGTACAACTCTACTGCGTGCAGGTGTTTTATTTATTTTACAGAAAATGTCAACTTTTAAAAAGAGAAACTGGAAGGAACCGTTGAGCTATGCAGGTATTTTTAGCAGCTGTCCAGCGGGAAAGGGTAAGCAAGTTACAACATTTCAGGACCCCGGCGGTAAGTTAGGATAATTTAGGCAGTGCCATTGTGGTTGACGTGCTGTTCTCTCCGCAGCTCTGTGAAGCGCTTTGTGACCCTCGGGTGAAAAGCGCTCTATAAATGTAATTATTACTATTATTACAATTAACCGAGTGATATGTTCACCCACACTCGCATCCATGACCACATTCCCCCAATGCTGGCGTCTCTCCACTGGCTACAGGTTAAACACAGGAATGATTTCAAGACCCTTCTCACCTACAAGGCTCTCACGGGTGCTGCTCCAATATACATTTATGACCGACTTCAGGCAAACCTCCTCAACACAACTTCGATCCTCCAATACATGTTTGCCGCATGTGCCCAGATCGCACCTCCGTTGGATGGGTGACAGAGCCTTCTCCGGCGCTGCTCCCAGACTCTGGTACTTGCTTTCATTGGAAGTTCAGTCGGCTAAGTCCCTGGGCATCTTCAAATCCCTTTCCAAGACTCACTTGTTCCGTAAGGCCTTGAAGTCCTCTGGCTGGAACTGTTGATGCGGCTCACTGTTGTGTGCTTGGATGATGGACCGCTGTTAACCTGTGTCCACTCAAGCGCACTTATTCCTTCCTTTATTTGTTTACACAATGATTTATTTGTTATATGATGTCGTTTTTTCATTTATAGTCATTATTTTACTTAATTTATCTATTCAAATGTTGTTACGCCATTCTGGCCATAGCTCTATGCAGCGCTTTGTGACCCTCGGGTGAAAGGTACTTCAGAAATGCAAATATTATTATTATAAAGCGCTTAAAATGTGAACAGCCTAACTGCTCTCGGGCACTTACTGTAGTTTCTCAATAATAGGCTATATTAAAATAGCGTTCCGATAATTTTATCAAGACCACATTCCACCCTATTGATTCTGTAAATTCTATTAGATTATTGTCAAGGCATACATATTTAAAATGTAATAACGCATGTATGGTAGCATTTTAATATTATCACAAGAAATGCAAATTTTTCATTGATCTTTATTTAACCGGGATAGACCCATGAGATTCACAGCTCATTTCCAAGGTGACCCTAACAGACAGCAGCAGTTCATCATTTTCACTTCGAAGTTTACAGAAACGAGAACTCGGCATATCAAATTAATTCACACGTTAATCACAATAACGCACCATTTCATACATTACAGAAATAAATAGTAAGAAAATAAATCTATCAATAATTTACAAAATCAAGACAGCATAATCTAATAAAATTAGCCAAGGATATGGTGCGTTTGCGGGTACATTTCCAATTTGGTAATAAAAGGAAACAATTATAATTTGTTTGAAGGCATGAGCCGCTGACCCAGTGTCATATTGGAATGCGTGTGTGCGTGCACATACGCCACAGTACAACGCAACTGTGCATGCGCAGCAATCGTATTTTAAGATGTAGTGCAGTAGCGCATAATGACTCAGCTCAAATTGGAAATTTGAGTTCAACTGCAGCTGTTGATTGAACGTCATGACACAAGTTACATCTGTAACGTTCGCACAGCAATGTCATTCTCGTTACTCTTTCGGGATTACTCTTCTAAAAGAATGGTCCACGAGTAGATGGCAGAGAACGCCTTTTGAGTTCCCTTGAAATGACCTCTGACCCGCACAAGGGGTACCGTGCCTCTCTCCCACCAACCAGTAATAGAAATGCAAATTGAGCTTACATTTCAATTAAACGAAGAGCCGACATATTTGGGGCTTGTCTATGCAGTCATTTGTAACTGGGCTAAGACCATTAAAGCAGTTCCTGGATTAATCATGGGTGGGTGTCTGAATGTGATTGATTGGTGGCATCACGCTTCCGCTCTCCAAGGCTCGATTCTTCACTGCACTGGACCCATCATGGTGGAGTGACATCACAACACGAATGTGGGCCACGAAGTCACTCGCCTCATTTGAGGAACTTCTTACGACACAACTGTACAAGCCGTTACTTACGGGTCTGACGACAACAATTAGCAATGCTGAGCAGCCGGTGGTGTTTATTTTGCATCTTATTAGTGTCGTATTAAATAATGTATTTGTTAGAAATGTGTATGTGTGTGATGATGCAAGTCGCCCTGGTTAAGAGCGACTACAAAATAATCAATAATCTCATCATCAGTCAGAAACTACTTAGTCCTGTACAGGGTCGCGGTGAGCCGGAGCCTATCCCGGCACACACGGGGCGCAAGGCAGGGATATACCCACGATGGGACGCCAGTCCATCACCAGGCACTGAGGGCAATTTAGTCTGCGAGCCAATTAATCTATGCAGCAGCATGTTTTTGGACTGTAGGAGGAAACCGGAGTGCCCGGCGAAAACCCACGCTGACACGGGGAGAGAACTTGCAAACTCGACACAGAAAGGCACCCGATCCGAGATTCGAACCCGGGACCTATTTGCTGTGAGGCGACCGCGCTACCTACTGGAGGCCAACGTGCCGCCCATACTCATTAATAATGATAACAAAACCCAGTATCTTAGCAGTGTTAATTCAAAGCGTTGAAGGCAAGTACTGCAACGCTTGCACGATCCACCAAGCTGGCTCAGTGGCGGTGGCTGCGCGCGCCTGTAATTCAGGAGATGGCAGGAGACAGCGCTGCCCCTTCACGTGTGTGGGTTTTCTCAGGGTTGTAAATAAATAATAATACCACCCATTGCAGAACTATCCTGAAAGTTACCCCTGGGCTCTGTGTGGTTTTAAAAATAAAATAAATGGTTATTATAAATGTCACACATCTATCGGTTAATTTAATCACCGCCTTAGCGTGTCAGTTCTGACACGTCACAGTTTCTTTTATGCTTTCAGGAAATTTCATGACCTTGCAGTGGTGGGAAATCTACAGCCCAAGTCAAAACAATCGATAATTATTTCCTGATAATTTTCTAAAAACAAAAAAAAATGTCAATACCAGGTTTAACACTTGCCGCCCATCATCACTCGAAGGATGAGTCAGGGTTGTAGGATAAACAACCCAGTGTTTGAATTATAGAACGAATTCAGAAGTCCTTCTATAATCATGTGTCGCAGCAGCAGCAGCAGCAATTCTATGAAACAGTGGCACGCACTGCTTGCTGTGAGTTGCAAATT
>JAZEWT010000014.1:4418105-4435792 GCA_036362905.1 Mordacia mordax
AAAATAGAACAAATGATTAATTGATGGCGCGTTGCGTTGAAAGCGGTGCGCGATCGTGAATAATGCAAACGCCAACGCGATCATCAATAACGCCTTGAACCTGACAATAGGAAACTGTTGACGTTTTGGGAAATGATCCTTCTTCATAAGCACGTGACGAAGGGCCATTGCGTGAAACGTTGACTATTATATGGATTTTCTTTCAAGGCAGTGTTGAATGAAAATAGTACTTTGTACACGCAAAAAAAAAAACAAATGCCCTTTTTAAAACGTTGAAGCAATGTGTTGTTCAAGTGGACGGTACCAATAGACTGTGTACAGGCCTGAACCGGTGGTTTAAATTCCACAACGTGGTAGCGATCTTATCGACCCCTGGAGGGATGATGGGCCGAGTTGAAACCCGAATAGGATCATGAACTCGTAACTTTCCACTTGCAAAGCCGCTCAACGCAACTCCTCCGGCAGCGCGGCTGTTTTGGTCCGAGAAAATACTCGAAACATGGTTTTCCTTCGCAAGTGTTTTGATGGCGCCTCTTCAGATGCGGTCGCACTCGAGGGCTTTATGAGCCCTACCAGTGTTCGTGCATACCGCGCCACGGCACAGGAAGCGAACAGCAGGCAGTGTGGGCATTTAAATCAGGCTCGCTCGACGGTGAGGCTAAAGTTTCCACGACTCCAGCTGTCAGTACAACCCGAGCGCGTTGATGATTTTTTGAATAATTTAAAACAAGGGTATTTATAATTCGCCGAGCAGAGACACTGAGTGTATCCCAAGAAATATTGTAATTCAAGTCTAAATCCTCTCCATGCCACAGGAGGTTTGCTTGAGCAAACCCTCTGCAGAAATGCTCTTTCATATTTCACACTTAACATTTATTTCCTTCGATAATTTTTATCAATGTTTCAGGTTAAGGAGGGGGGGGAGGAAGGAGGCGGAAACTATCCAGGCAGACCGAGGGCTATATACATGGTAGGACGCCAGTCCACCGTAATCGAGGGCAGGCCCATTAACCCAGGCGGCGTGTCTTTGGACGGTGGGAGGAAACGGGAGTGCCTGGCGAAAACCCACGCGGACACGGGGAGAGAGCGCGCAAACTCCGCACGGAAAGGCGGCACCCGAGCCGGGAATCGAACCGGGGATTTCCTGCCGTGAGGCAGCAGCCACTGCTCACAGCCCTGCCGCTTCCAGGGTATCGTGTTGAATGAATCATGGTTGATTGACAGCGGTCCACTTGTCTCGTTACCCAGAATGCTTGACGCAAGCCGCCGTTGTCTGCGATGTTCTCTCCCAGAGTTTTCACTCCGCTCAGCTGAGAAATGAAAAACGCACGCGCGTCTCATTAAAAACGAAAACAAACACCACCACCTCCCCCCCCCCGCCATGTAGACTGCAGGGTAAGTTAGCGAGCACATATTAAGGCTGGAAAGGCACACGAGGGGTGGGTGGCCGGCACCACGCCCGACCGCCTTTGTCTCCCTCGTAGCGATTTTTAAACATCTCTCTACTTAAGGCAGAGAAGCCCACGGTTGTGGTTATTTGGCCTACTCTTCCACGACGGACGCGCGCACGCGTCTGGCTACCAACGCCATGCCTCACCACAGCGACCAATTGCGGCTCGGTGGATAGAGATGGGAGGATTTAAAGGGGGCATTTAAGGAACGTGAGCCGTTGTTTTCCACTGCCGTGCGAGGACACGGAGTCGAATCGCAACGTCGAGACTGCAAGACCGTACTACAGCAGCATCCCCACGAGCGTGCGTTTGTAGAATCCCTCTTGGGGCCCACTCTTTAGGGATAGTCGTGCCGAACAATGGCCTGCGGCGTGGGAGGCGAATCGTTACGAAGGACAGGAGGAACGCTCGACACGGCTATCGCCACAGAGTAGCTCTTAAGAGCAATTCCTCATATTACATTGAGCAGCGAAAACCTACATCTGCGTAAATATGTTTTTGATAATTACAATTAATATTATCATTAATGTGAGGTCATTATTTTCACGAAAAACATGTTATATTAACGTTAGAAATCACGTCGCTTTTAAACAGTTGCAAGAAACCCCGTCACTTTTCACATTCATGAATATAAAACCATACTTACACTTATCAACATTTAAATTAGCCTGCGAGAGACGTTTAATAATTGGAACTTTGTGTAAATATTCAATCTCCACCCATGTGAATTTCAATAAAAGTCAGCCCCCGCAGAACACACTTGCCACGTCTCATACATTATTCAGCGTTTTTAAATTAACAGCATCTCTGACAAAGTACAGCATAAACAAACAAAAAGACTGACAATTGCCAGTGAAATAAAGTCGGGCATTACCTCGCAAATGCTAAGCAAGGAAGAGTATTGCATGCAAAAACTTCATAAGATAAATCATCATCTCAGCGTCAGAAACCGCCTGGTGGTGTACAGGGTCACGGTGAGCCGGAGCCTATCCCGGCAGACACAGCGCGCAAGGCAGGGATATACCCATGATGGGACGCCAATCCATCACCGGGCACTGTGGGCAATTTAGTCTGCAAGTCAATTAACCTATGCGGCAGCGTGTTTTTTGGACTGTGGAAGGAAACCGGAGTGCCCGGTGAAAACCCACGCGGACACGGGGAGAGAACATGCAAACTCCACACAGAAAGGCACAGGAGCCGAGATGCGAACTCAGGACCTTCTTGCTGCGAGGCGACAGCGCTGCCCACTGGGCCACCGTGCCGCCCTAAAAAATCATTATTATCGTAAGAAGACAAAAAAATTGACAAATATTCAAACTCTCAACTGAAGACGCTACCAGAATGGGGAATTCACCATTAGAGATGTATAAACTCTTGCAGGATTCGCAAAATAAAATACATATATTCAGCAATGTTTTTTTTCTTACATAGGCCTAAGATCATACTTCATACAATGCTCAGAGTCAAAATCACAGCTCCTCAATTGCTTCCTTCCATGCAGACGGACTTCACTCATCGATTGAAAATAACTGCTGAGACTAACAGGTTGTCTCACAGATGGGAAATTTATCCGTGATTGCCATTCTTATGTCGTTGTTGTTGCCAACGCGCCGTTCTCTCCACGGCTCTGTGCAGCGCTTTGTGACCCTCGCGTGCAAGGCGCTGGAGAAGTGCAATTATTATTCTTTTCACGTAGATAAATAGCACACATACGTTTCCTTTCATATGTCTCACTCTTTCGCGGTCTCAAGCTCGTAATAACCTCTGACTAAAAAAAAAGGTACCACTTCCCACGACTGACATTTTTCAATGTAAAAAAAAACGCTAACTGCAAACCGTGCCCTATATTTAATTATCGACGACCTTGGGTGGTCTGACCTCAATAATTTTTAAGCGTTTCACTTTAATCAAGAACACCAATAGAGAAAAAAAGTCGTTCCGTGTTCGCTGTGATCGGAAGCCCAGAGCAGTCATTGTATATCTCTCTCTCTCGTTTAATTCACGTCGATTCACCAGAACCTCATTTCCCCTTTTCATTCCATGCACAATGACGCACGTAGCCCAGAGATCCAATAAAAAATATAAAAAGACAACGCACGCAATGCACGGCTAAACTTCAAAGTATTCCGGCCAATATAAATAATTATTATTACTTTCACAGTCCCCCCCACACAGAAATACAAATCTCAAAACAATCCAGGTGCAGTGTCTGGCTCCAAGCATTGACGGTGCAGCGTTTGAAGTGCAAATATATATTCCTCAACCAGGTGAGGCTCACAGAGACCAGCATAATATTTTAGCATGCGACCTATGGCGCCAGAGTGTTACGATCGCTACGCATTGTCATAATTGAGTCAACTGTGGGGTAATTATGGTTGCTCGCCAAGGCTGCTCTTTCGAGATAGCAGTGTCCAGGGCTCCGCCGTTCCTCCTTCGCGATGTTTCACCTCCCACGTGGGAAACAGCTTTAGATGTGCTGTGATTGACTGCTGAGCGTGACTGTGCTGGGTTTTTTGTTGTTGTAATTCTGACATAATTATACAAATATTTTGCACTTCTGTCACGCTTTTTTTTATTTAACACGTGGCAAGCGAAACGTCACGGCAGACACCACTATTCTGAATGAGCAGCTTCAGTAAGCGATCAATTCGAATCGAGCCGTGAAAAATCTACATCAATGGCCTGTTGGGTAATTGTCAAGCGAGGCAAATTTGGACGCTGATTTCAGCACACAATGGCCTGCTCTTGTGAGCGAATTCACGGGATCTTTGACGTCCACCCTCCCCCCTGTGAGGCAGATGGTGTGTATTGTGTTCTACTATTATTATTAAACTCGTTGTATCAACCAGGGCGGCTGCTGGAAGCGAACTCTGAACCCCTGCAGCATACGCGCTATCGCCGGGCCAGTCAGTGCGAGGATAACTCTCGAGCAGCCGTCGCTTCACGATAGCCGCGTCGAGCGCTCCTCCTCTCCTAGTGACCTTCCGCCTGCCACTTTGGAGGCACCTTCGACGTATCGATATATACAAATATTTAAAACGGGGCCGGGCATGCGTCAGGTCACTTCCTCGCCTCTCATTGGTTGACAGCATGATCGCCATCTGGCGGTCCTACACAGCCAGAGCATAGACGGGCCACAAGCACCCTATCAGGGCCAGTCAGGTTAAAACCCCCTACATCATCAAAATGCCTGCGTCTGCCCAGTGGACGGTGCTGTGCAAGCCTTTCGAGATCTTATCTCATCTCATTCTCAGCAACCGCTTAGTCCTGTACAGGGTCGCGGCGAGCCGGAGCCTATCCCGGCAGACATAGGGCGCAGGACAGGGATATACTCACGATAGGACGCCAGTCCATCACCGGGCACTGCGGGCAATTTAGTCTGCAAGTCAATTAACCTATGCGGCAGCAGGTTTTTTGGACTATGGGAGGAAACCGGAGTGTCCGGCGAAAACCCACTCGGACGCAGGGAGAGAACATGAAAACTCCACACAGAAAGGCACTCGAGCCGAGATTCGAACCCGGGTGCTTTTTGCTGTGAGGCGACAGCGTTACCCACTGGGCCACCGTGCCACCCCCTTTCCAGATCAATCAGTTCCAAGAGCTTCAGCGACAGGCGGCTGCTGCGCGAGTGGCTTGTGTGCGTCCGCTCGTGTTCTGCGAGGCGGGCAGCTTCGCAGCATGTGATTTCCGAATGCGTCGAGACATTGTGCACAGCGCGCAAGAGGGCCCTTTGTTTTGAACGCGCGGAGCGGCCAAAGCAGCGAATGGCGAAAAGCCAAACCGCGGTCACGTTACTGCGTCTGACGCACGACAGTGAAACGGTGATTAAATTTCAAAAAGCAAACGGTGGTTTTTTTTTAACTGCAGAACCGACCCTACACCCACTTACAAGAAAAAGGAACCGTATATGTTACATGCAAAATGCTGGGTTTTTTAAATATGCTGGCAAGACACCGACTCCCCCATAAGGCGTAATTGTCCTGTGGTGATCCACTGAGTCTATTCCACTCGCACTGCGGAGATTGTCTAACCAGACTGAGCGTTTTTTGACCTCGTTCACATTTTGTTCAACAGCCACCACGCACTGTACGCCACGCTCACCCACCCGCGTAAACACTCGTGCACTCGCGCACTCACCAGCCCACACCACTCGCCACACTCCAGGTGAAAACACGTCTCTTTCTCCTTTTATCATCACACCACCGCAGTGGGGTTCAATTCCCGTTTGTGGAATCTTTCTGTGTGCAGTCGGCGTTTTCTCACCATGTCTGCGTGGATTTTTTTCAGGTACTCCGCCTTCATCCCACCGTCCAAAGACATTGACTAGGTTAATTGTCCCGACTAAATTATCCCTGACATGTTGTAACTTGCTTACAGCTCCCGACTGGACAAATAAAAAAAACTCCATTGCTCGGGCGACACGGTGGCCCAGTGGGTAGCGCTGTCGCCTCACAGCAAGAAGGGCCCAAGCTCGAATCTCGGCTCGGGTGCCTTTCTGTGTGGAGTTTGCGAGTTCTCTCTCCGTGTCCGCGTGGGTTTTCGCCGGGGACTCCGGTTTCCTCCCAAAGTCCAAAAAAACACGCTGCTGCATAGGTTAATTGGCTCGCAGACTAAATTGCCTGCAGTGCCCGGTGATGGACTGGCGTCACATCGTGGGTATATCCCTGCCTTGCGCCCTGTGTCTGCCGGGATAGGCTCCGGCTCACCGCGACCCTGTACAGGACTAAGCGGTTTCTGACAATGAGACGAGGTGAGATGAACTGCATAGCTCAACGGTTCCTTCCAGCTTCAATCAAAGACTGACAGAAGGCTACATTTGAATACCGAGCACGTTTCTGCCACACGCTAGTGTAACCTGTGAGCTCGAGTTGCTGGGCACACACTTACGTTCTGTCCAAATGCCAGGTCCCACGTGTAGCTGCTGTACTGCCTGACCAGACACTGTGTTCTCGAGTCAAAGTTCTCATCAGACTCCGTGGTCCACCAGTCCACGAGGTTGCCATCCTTGTCGAACTTACGACCTGGGTGGAGGCATTAGAGAAACCACACGCGGTCAGAGGTACGAAAGGTCCTTGGACAAGTAATGCGGCATCTCGATAATCATCGAGTAAAATGCGTTCGGATGCTCGCGATAAATGTATCGATTTGTGTGTGACAGTCAATTGCTCATCAGTCGGTTTTTAATTTGGATGTCTTTGGAGTGTGGGAGGAAACTGGGGAGAACACGCAAACGCCAGACAGAAAGCTCCCCGAGCCGGGAATCGAACCCAAGGCTTCTTTCTGTTGGGCATCAGAGCTACTCACGGTGCCCAGCACGCCACCCCTGAGCAATCCGGTAATTTTAGTGGCTATCCTGGGGAGGTTCATTATCAGTTCAATTTCACTATTAATCGGTTACAATAATGCAATCGCTAAAATACCCAATTCCATAGGTGTCGCGGAGCAGGAGGTGATGGACTTGGTTTACTTTCCTGCCTTTTGGAGCCAGAATATTGCAATTTTCACCATTTTCTAAGAGGCGTGAGTCTAAAAGCACGAAATAGCAAACGATTATATGCTTAAAGATTTACACATCTCGCTTTGATGAATGCTTCGAAAAGCTGCTCTCTCGGGACAGCCGCGTCGATGGCTCTCTCTCCTCTCCTCGCGACGTTTCGCCTCCTCACACGTTGGAGGCATCCTCAGGCGAAGTGTTCGTGCGAACACTACGCCCGAGGATGCCTGTGTGGAGTCTGAAACGTCGCGAGGAGTGGAGAGAGGAAGCGATCGACGCGGCTGTCCCGAGAGAGCAGCTTTTCGAAGCAATCATCATGCATCGAGCCGTGAAAACCTACATCATTACAGATCTAACTTTGTTTCGGAATGTATAATTTTTTCTCCGCAGTTTATAGGCATCAAGTCACGTGAAGGGCACGTTTCTTTTCCGAGTCATTGCAGGAGATATTACTCGACCCCGTGTAAAAAAAAAAAATGTCCAGGAAGACGGCATCATAAACCCGCTTTTTGTAGGGTCGCGTCGTGAAATCCTACCGAAGTTATCGAAGCCGTGCGTTATCTCGTGCCCGATGACCATGCCGATTCCTCCAAAGTTTAAGGACATGGTCTGGCCCAGGCTGAAAAATGGCGGCTGCAGGATGCCCGCTGGGAACACTGGCAGAAGTTAATCGGAACACATTCAGCACAGAGCAACGATCGACATTCACGTCAGTTTTGTTTCAAGGAACTGTTCAGCTGTGCGTCTCTTTTTTTAACTAGGCATGCGTGAGGTCATCAACAATTTTCTGGCCTCTTATTGGTTGACATCCTTTGTGACGTCACATCCGACCCACTCGAGGGCCTAAATGGCGATTTAGTTGTGAGCATAGATCGGGCCCAGGTGGCTGCAGACTCCATCCAGTTGAATTAATGAGTAGAAATCTAACTCCAAAAACATGAACATCTTCACCCGGAGGATGCTACATCAACATAAATGTTGTTAAAATTGTTCGTGTAGTTACTTTATAAGTCACCCTGGATAAGGCTGAACTGATCCAATTGATGCTTGATGACCAGACCATTGAAGTTGTTAAGGTAGTCCTGAGTCTAGATGTGACTCTTAATTCCTCACTCAGCTTTGAGACACACATCAACAAGGTGACGAAGGTAGCCAATTTCCATCTCAGAAATATAGTTAGACTGCACAACATCCTGTCACCCGCTGATGCTGAGAAGCTAATATGCATCTTTATCTCCTCACGAATCGATTACTGCGATGCACTGCTCCCTGGCACCCCCTGCCTTCCTGATCAATCGTCTCCAACGTGTGCAGAATGCGGCTGCTAGAGTCCTCACTGGCACACCTGTCCACGATCACATATCCCCAGCACTGATGTCTCTCCACTGGTTACCGGTTATATACAGGATTGAATTCAAGATTCTCCTTCTCACCTATGAGGCGTTCACTGCCACTGCTCCGACAAACATCTGTGACCTACTTCAGGTATCCTCCTCAACACCAATTTGTCGTTTTTATGTCGTTGTTGACGCGCCATTCTCTCTGCAGCTCTGTGCAGCGCATTGTGACCCTCGGGTGAAAAGCCCTCTAGAAATGGAATAATTATTAATTATTATTATAAGCTCGTCCGCCAAAAAATTAATTTTTTTTAATGAAATGCATTACGAATGAGAGTGTGGGTTCCCTTAATTACATTAAACAGCCCCTTCCTTATCCACGTGGGACCTCGTTTGTGGGATATTCTGTCAAAACGTCACGTAAAAAAATACTCGTCCAGATGGTGACAAAAATAAACAAACTGATGATTAACCATCCCCCTCACCTCCCCCTCACCTCCCCCACTCCCCCCGTGAGTGATTTGACAGTAACGTTTTTTGGGTCACGCTCACAACGTTTCAGGTCAAGAACGACAGGGCCGAGGTGACCTGGCAGTAGGATGCGGTCCCATTGAAGGCGTTCCACCGGCAGAGTCATCGCAAACAAAGCGGCGGTCACATGCTCCAGATTTGCATCGCTAATGACCGATGCAGCTCGCATCAATCCCAACACTCCTGGCCCACGTTAATTGGGTCACGTGCGGAACCGCGGATTAAGTTGCGACGCCTACGGTGTGCGCTTGTTGTGAGCAATGGATTTGCACGATCGTTCGCTCTCGAAGTGCATTACCCATCTGGTTTTTGCTGGCGTCGTAGAAGGCGTTTACCGTCGCGGCGCCGATGTCCCATCTAAAATAAGAAAAGGCAACACCCGGTCTCGTATGCAACGAAAGTGCTGCGAAAATGCACGCTTTACGGTTTTCGTAATTATGCCAAAAAAAAAACATCACGCGAAGCGATTTTCAAATCTGAAACTCAACGCAATTAATCAACGCGGCACCATAGTTTTGTTGACGATACAAGCACGATCACGGTGATGACGGTTTATTTTCCGTGTGAGTCAGTCTCTATTTAAGTTGGAAGGAACGCTTGAACAACGGAGCGATTTATAACAGTTGCCCAGCGGGGAAAGGTAAGCGAGTAACGACAGCGAAAGATACACCAGTCATCAAAACTTACCTTGTTTAAAGACCAAAACGTTCTGTTCGTGGACGGTGAAACGAACACATACGGGTTGTGCATTATTAACCGAGGTCGTGTTCAATCAAAGTGGGAACATTGTGTCCAGGCTTAGCCTGGACACATTGACAGAAGGGATGATGATGGCTTAAGGGCGAGGTCAGCGATTGATGAACAGCTAAAGAATGGAACGCAACCTCGAGTGAGATTGATGGCAGCAAGAGAACAGAACGAGAGATTAGCGCTGGCATGCAGAGGCGTTCAGTCGGCAGTGGATGAACAAGAGGGCCATACTGACGCTGACAATAAACTAAAGGTAAGACGATGTTTTGCCCAAGCAAAATACAACATTTGGGAATGCAGCTGTGTGACCATAGACGTGAAACCTGTTCATAGCAGACTTTCAAATGTTTAAAAACAAACAAATAAACATTTATTCATCAATGAGATATCCAGGCAACGCGAATCTGCAAGTAGCAGACATTGACTGCCACATTCAAACCTTACTTTTTCCTGTTCGCCATTTGTTGCAGTCTTTTCAATTCGGTTTTCATTGCAAATTCTAGATCTTGAAGGGTGTTTTCAAAATACAGCTCTTCGTCGTAGTTCAGCTTAAACAGACACAGCAAGAAAACGTGGTCATGCATGTTGTAAAGGTATGCAGCTCATTTGTCCAGTGCAGAGGGGAAAGCAAGTTACAACATCTCGGGATAATTAAAACCCAAGCAGTGTGTTGTTCGCCGACACATTCGTCCAAACGTTTGGAAATGGCGGCCACCGTTCGCCGGAGAAGAGGCAGCAGCGATCTGCTCTTATGCAAGGTCACGTAACACGCCGAAGGCTCGCGAGGTCACGGCACGGATCCCAGGCGTCACAGCCATTCTGAACTGGTGGGTCGCGACCCATCAGTGGGCTGCGAGCGCCACCTAGTGGCCCGCTGAGACCAGTCACAAGCGGGCCAGGCGGGCCCCGTCCGCTATGAAAAGGTTGGGAACCCGGGTTTTATCGCCCAAGTTGCCAATCGCACGGCACGACATTCAGCTGCACCAACCGGTGCTTCCCACCGTGCCCTGATGTGCGTAATTCGAAGGCACGCGCGTAATTAAATAATCGCGTTACGTCACATTACCCAGGGCCTCTCGTCCAACAGATGTGTGGGATCCTAACCGGTGGGCGGGTGGAACGTTATTGAATTTAGCACACAAGGGGGGGGGGGGGAGAGACAGTTACTCACGCTCGCATATTCTTCATCGAGCTCGGGGTTATTTTGGTCCGCAATGTAATCCGCGTAGCCCATCTGAGTGGCGATGGCCAACGCCTGCGGACGGAAGTCGAAACAGAACCACTCGCAGTTAAGGATTCACCGTCGCGGCGAGGTGTGCAGCACGGTGGCTTAGCTGCCGCCTGACAATAATATTAATAATAATTGTATTTAGAGAGCGCTTTTCACCCGAGGGTCGCAAAAGCGCTGCACTGAGCTGCGGAGAGAACGGCACGTCAACAGCAACGACATTAGAATGGAAAATCAGCAACAATATATATTTTAAATATACACGTCGTCCAATTTACGCAGAAGGGCAATTAACATAGACAGCAGCGTGACTGTGGGAGTAAACCGGACTACTGGCGAAAACCCACACAGACACGGGTAGGACACGTAAATTCCACAGGCTCTGACGAATTTAAAGCTGAATCGAGAGCTGACCCAGGATGGGTTCAAAATAATTTCAGGCTCAGGTGACCTAGGGGAGATTCAGTTTATGGTAGGTCTATTCGAGCTTCTTTCTAATTTCAGGCTGAATAGACTTGAGAGAGCAATCAAGTTGTTTCCTCCCCCCTCTGGCGGCCCTGTCTTATCAATGGCAGCAGTGTCGCTGGGTTATACGTTTGGTCGTGTGTGGTGGGGACCGAGTGCCATGGTTCTGCGAAGGTCCCGGCCCGCGATTTGGTTGCGATTTGGCGGAGTTTATCCGTGATCAAGCAAGCAAGCAAGCAAACAGAACGGAGAACGTTAATATCTATGGATAGAAGATCGGTGCATGGAGCAAGTGGTCTCATCTCATCTCATTGATGGTACCGCGGGTTCGAATCCACGACGAGCGCACATTTTTATCTGCACATTATCGAGGTGTTGGTCTCGTTTCAGCTTCACTTCCCACTAATATCCATCATCGCTTCTCTGATCGTTGACAGCTGGCAGTGAAATACCCAGTAGTACATCAGCACGAAATCCAGGTCGCATCAGTCGTGTCAACAGAAATCATCAACAAGAGACGCCGGAAGAACGTGTTACATGCTTGGAACAAAATCGCCTGAAAGGCGGGAACTCTGCTAGTCCCGTCTAGCCATTGATCCTGACCTAGCGAACATACTCATCTAAACATGCCACCTTAGCCCCGTGTTCCCTTGTCGACCCCTCTTTAAATCCGAAAAATGCACTCTCCCTCCTTCTTTGCAAAACTCTAAAGCTTCTGTCCCATTTCTTTTCATCAGCTTTTGTTGCACGCTGTAACGTGCTTAACCCTTGTCCGCTGGACAACTGTTAAGAAGAGCTGCATAGCTCACCGGTTCCTCGCAACTCATGTGAAAACCGACCGACCGACTGACCGACACTGTCCACGTTTTTTTTGCCCATATGCCAGCTATTCGAATCCAGATTAATAGCAGTCACACTCAATTGTCCCGGGTCTCCAAGAACACGCAGATAATTGGTAATTACATCTCGGGGAAGTCATCCTGCCCACTGCTGACGCGGGTTGTGGGATAGGATTTTACCGAGCTAGATATTCACTTGACAGTGGTGATATTGGGGCAGAGGAGGGGGGCTGCTGTGACCCATCACCATCTGTCTCCTGGCATCTCGTGGTTCAAACAGCGCAAGGGTAGGGTTTTGGTAGAGCACGTGACTAACTATTGTAAGGCCACAAGTTCAGCTCCTTTTTCGGGAACGATTTCGCCAATCGTTCATCAGGAGGGGTCGATAAATTGAGCACCACTTTGTAGGGAACCATCGACCTCAGGACTGCACACGGCCTGTGACTTTAGTTTTTCACGGCTTGGAGCCACAAGAGGCCTGGCGGCTCTGCTTTGCTCCGGAAATGACGTCTACACGCCAGTCACCGCGTCTGGGCAGTACGAACTAGCTGTCAGAGAGAAATATGTTGAGCATCGTTACACTGTTTATACACTTGGCACGCTAATCCATTTACGTGATTGCAAGGGGGCCGCTTTCAAGAACAGAAGTGGTTGAGGTGTGCGTGCGCGCGTGTGTTAATGCGCAGTTGCCTGCGAAGGGACTTTGAAACGCGCACGTGTAGAATTTTAAATCTGCACAAGTGCCTCATACCACCAATAGACGCGACACCGCACAGCTCTCCAACACGTGTTGTGACGTTGTGGCACGCAGGCTAATTTGGCACGATGACCCAACATTCCATTCCACGCGCTCGGAGTTTCTTCAGAAGAACCGAGCGGATTCCCGAAGCACTTGGAACGAAACGTCGCACGTCGTGTGACAACCAGCACATCCTGACCACCCACCGCAGAGCCGCGCGGAGTTCTGCGGCTCCACTGCTCATTTCAGCAGCGAGACACAAGGACTCGAGATTAGGGAACACTGATGACACGAACATCGAATCCTCCAGACAGAGAGAGAGAGAGAGAGACAGCGAGAGAGGAGTCAATTATTTGCGGTGGAAATCTCCGCGAACAATTTGAGAAAACAAACATAATAATGGGGGGTGGCGCGGTGGCCCAGTGGTTAGCGCTGTCGCCTCACAGCAAGAAGGTCCCGGGTTCGAATCTCTCGGCTCGGGTGCCTTTCTGTGTGGAGTTTACATGCTCTCCCCGTGTCCGCGTGGGTTTTCGCCGGGTACTCCGGTTTCCTCCCACAGTCCAAAAGCATGCTCCTGGATAGGTTGATTGGCTCGCAGACGAAAATTGTTCCGCAATGCCCGGCGATGGACTGGCGTCCCGTTGTCGGGTGTATTCCTGCCTTACGCCCTGTGTTTCCGGGATAAGCTCCGGCTCACCGTGACCCTATATAGGATTAAGCGGTTTCAGATGATGAGATGAGATGAACATAATAATGGGTATCGCCCAGGACATTGTGATCTAACTTGGTGGTCCGGAGAAGGTGAACGCGCGCGGACGGGGATTAACTGGGCAGACGGGACGCACAAACTAATGACTCCCGCATTGTCGCATGGAGACAATGTCAAGTAAACAATAATAATAATCATAATTGCATTTATAGAGCGCTTTTCAGCCAAGGGTCACAAAGCGCTTCACAGAGCTGCGGAGAGAACGGCCACGTCAACAACAACAATGGCACCAGAAATATACGCATCGTTGCAGGACAAGGGAGGGTTTGGCGTGGCCCAAGGGCAGTGTCCCCTGCTCGTGGCAGACGCTCAAGGTTCGTGCTCCGCAGGCTGGCCTGGCTATAGCTGGAGGTGGATTGGCCAGGCTGGCCAGGCAGGAGGATGGCGCTGTGGCAAAACCCGCAGCCCAAG
Organism: Mordacia mordax; assembly: GCA_036362905.1. NCBI lineage: Eukaryota > Metazoa > Chordata > Hyperoartia > Petromyzontiformes > Petromyzontidae > Mordacia > Mordacia mordax. Next base: position 4,432,120 of record JAZEWT010000014.1, read on the forward strand.
AGAAAAAAGAGTGCTGCCCGAGGCGGTTTGATTCCCACCTCGGGCGCATGTGGGTTTTTTTAATATTCTCCCGATGTTTTTTTTGCGTGAGTTTCCTGCGGGCTCTCTGGTTTTCTCCCAAAGTAAACAAAAACCCAATTAATGAACTGGTCGATATCATAACATAAAGCAATCGGTGTTTGGAGGGTTGGCGCCGGCTTACCGCTGGGATGACTTGCCTTCCTCTCTCTGCGGTTTGCTCGCTACACCTCCGTATCTGTGTCTCGCCCATGACCAGGCGGAGATATTTACGCGGCGCGTTACGAACTGTATTATTATTATTATTGGAATATTATTTAGCGGCACGGTGGCCCAGTGGGAAGCGCTGTCGCCTCACAGCAAGAAGGTCCCGGGTTCGAATCTCGGCTCGGGTGCTGCTTTCTGCGTGGAGTTTGCGAGTTCTCTCTCCGTGTCTGCGTCAGTTTTCACCGGGCACTCCGGTTTACTCCCACAGTCCAAAAAACATGCTGCTTCATAGGTTAATTGGCTTGCAGACTAAATTGCCCTCAGTGCCCGGTGATGGACTGACGTCCCATCGTGGGTTTATCCCTGCCTTGCGCCCTGTGTCTGCCGGGATAGGCTCCGGATCACCGCGACCCTGTTCAGGTTTATGACAATGAGATGACATCATTTTAAAACCTATGCATTGTCCATTTCATCACGGGATGTTAAAGACCCTGTTATGTTATCGTTGGTGCCGTGAGTTGTGGTGCAGAGAGATTATTGCTGCCTCAAAGCAAGAAGTTCCCGTGGTTCGATTCCCCGCACAGAAAGGCACCCGATTCGGGTGCCTTTCTGTGTGGAGTTCTCACCGTGACTGCGTAGGTTTTTTTTGCCGAGTACTCCGGTTTCCTCCCACAGTAATACAAAATACATGCTGACTTGGCTAACTGGCCCGCTGAATTGGCCGTGGTTCCCTGTAATGGACCGGCATCCCATCTTTGGTACAGCCCATGTTAATCTACCGACTTGATTACCCCTCTTCACTTAACAACTGTTAAAAAGAGCTCCGCACATCAAGGGTTCCTTCCAGCTTAAATAAAAAAACTGACTGATCCGTGAGCAGTAGGCAATTGTGTACAAGGAGCACGGTCAATATCACCCGCGTTTGAAAGACATCACAAGTAAGTCAGCCGACGTGCATCGTCAATGACGTAACAATGCTGGATTCATACTGACGCTGGTTTCCGCGGCACGGCGCATGTGGACCGCCTGCGAAGGGCCGCTCTTTAGCGATAGCGCGATCCCGGGTTCGCGAGGACGGGCACCTTTTCGCGAGCCCTCGCCCTCGTCTCGTCGTCCATCCACGTCATCTCGTCGAGGGTGCTGACGAAGGCTTCTCTCAGGCTCGTGATGATCATCTCCACCTGGGCACGAGTCACAGCGCTCGCGTGACCTCGCGTCACTGTGTTCGCTCTCGAGAATGCGCGTCCATCGGGTGCCCGTCAAAGCAAATCAAGAGCGAGCGTTTTTTTTAAGCAGCCGGGGCATAGCCCTGCCACAGATTTACTCGCGGCGTTGAAGAACTCTCACTCGACTCGAGCCGAATTGATTGCGCGCCAGCGAAGGAGCCGGACGCAGACACTGCGGTGCACGGTTCGCGTCGCAGAGTGGCCGGCACTGGTCGTAAGAAGCCCTCCAGCAGACAGGTGCCTCACTGCGCTCAGACGCGCTGATGTAGGCGCTCACGGCTCAATGCGTGTCGGGGGCGCCGCAAACGGCGAGGAGGAGAGAGAGAGGAGAGAGAGAGAGAGGAGAGAGAGAGAGAGGAGGCGCGCTCGATGCGGCGGTCCCGAATTTACACGGATGTTGCGGCGAAGAATGGGGGGCACGAGTCAGGTCTGTCAACGAATGCTATGGGATGCGTGCTGCTTCAAGTAGCAAGATGGGCCATGAACCCAGCGACCTCGGGATCGATGCCCAGCCACGGCTGACATCAACGTGCAAGTGACTTGGGCACCCGTCATGCCGTCCTGCCACCATGCCAATGGCAATGACCAATGTGGGGAAGTTTGGTCACCCACCCCTAACCCCCACCGCCCTCCCACAATCACCGACGTGGCACAAGAGGGCTTTCATGCATTTGTGGCCTGAGACCAGTATTGTAGCAGCACGTTTGGTCGCACAGTATAAATTGTAAACGAAGCCGTCATTCATGGAACATTTCACGTTTGCACAGTCAGAGTTAAGCAGCTCTCAGGCTGTGCGTCCTGAGAAATCACAGTTGCAAATTTACCCAAAGCTTTCCGTGTTCATATCCATGCGCCACTGTTATATTAAGCAATAGCCCTGTCTACCCCGTGGGCCTTAAGGGTCTCAGGGTTAAGCCCCGTTGCTGCATCTCAGAATCGCACTGCACGTCAATATTGGTTCTGCTCGGTGTAAATCCCGTCTGCACGTCAATCAACGACGGATTGCTTCTCTGGCTGCGCGGGACAGCCACGTAAGGGCAATGCATGCACCTCAAGGCACGATTCAACTGGAAGAGCATTTGACATTGACACGGATTATTAATAATAACAGAGTTATGATTATGTTGCCGACACAGCTGTAACGGCGCGCTGGTGTCGTGATCCAGAGGTCACCGGTTCGATTCCATCTCTCTGCTTGCTAGTTTACACAACGACACAAGTTCATTGCCACAGCTGCCACCTCGGCCTCTGCCGACCCAGCAGTGATGACTGTGTAATAATAATAATAACTGTACTCATAGAGCGCTTTTCACCCGGGGGTCACAAAGCGCTGCACAGAGCTGCGGAGAGACTGGCATGTCAGAAACAACAACAACATCGGAACAGTTTAATTGACAGGGTGTAGGGGGGAAAAAGCGTGGGTACTTCCACATTTCCGAAATGCATTCCCAGGGTGGAAGAGTAGGCCAAATACTCTGTAGAGCCGCCGTGAGGTGCACAGAGATTGAGCAGCCCAGCAGGAGGGTGCGGTGGAAACATCTGCGCATCACAGAACGAAGGCCCGGCCCGACGCGGTGTGATTCTATGCCTCGGGTCGGGCCTTCATTCTGTGATGTGCAGATATTTTCACGGCAGAAAGGTTTCTGTGTGGAATTTGTCTGTTCGCCTGCTTTGTTTTCTGCGTGGATTTGTACCGGGTTCTCCAGATTCCTCCCACTAATAAAGTTCATTGGCTGATAACATCACACTAGGTTCCAGCAAATGTTGGCGCCAGCTGACTGCACGGCTCCCTCCCCCTTCCACCTCCCCCGTCTCTGCGGTTGCGTCGCGCCTCTATATTCGAGTCACGTCCATGACAAGACGTGGGACTTGCCGTGCGTTACGAATCGCATTATTTAATTATTCATTGCTCGAGAGCTCCGTTGGAGGCCATTCAGCCAGCAGTGGCACGAGCAATCCCATGCGCCTTACACTTTCACAATTACCGCGCGTGCCAGCCTGCCGATCGGCCAGGAAGTGGCACCGCAAACGTGTACACGGTGCCACCCGGCCAGGTTTTGCCCCGAGAGCATGTCCGGACATTGATACCCGCGTTGAGGTGACACGATCCCGATTACTTGAACCGTGGTCGCACGCTGCATAAATGTGAGAGTCCCCCAGCTACCCTGGGACCCACGCAGTGGAAATTGGTTTCCTGCGGACACTCGCGACCTTAATCGTGA
>JAZEWT010000014.1:4502104-4513558 GCA_036362905.1 Mordacia mordax
GTCGTCGGGTGTATTCCTGCCTTACGCCCTATGTTTCCGGGATAGGCTCCGACTCACCTTGACCCTATATAGGATTAAGCGGTTTCAGATAATGAGATGAGAGGAGACAACAACTTTAAAAGCGCGTGAGGCGAGCGATCGACGCGGCTGTCCCGAGACAGCAACTTTCTAAGCATCGAGCCGTGAAAACGAGCATCATTACAACTTTAAAACAACTTAAAAAAACCCCCCCTCTTTACTCTGTTTGAACGACACTGAATCTGACACCCACGCTGCAGCAGCCACGCTGGGTGCCATCCCGACTGCACACGCGCTGGTTGTGGCGCTGCTCTCTCTGGCGTCGCGACAGTGGCAAACATTCGCTTGCTGGCAGGCGCTAAGCGCCTGTACGGACAACGGGGCTTGAGATTAGATTATTGATCCCGTCTAACACCTTGGAGCATTTTGCCGAATTTGAGCCACTAGACAATTTGCTGCGCTAAGTGACTCACGATTCACATTCACACGAGAGAGAGCAGCGAAAGTTTGAGCTCAGCGCAATTACTTGCTCACTCTACGGCTGAGCCCCCACCTATGCTCCCCCCCACGCCAATGCTTGGCTTGATGTTCCGTGATGATGTTTAGGGGGGTTTTTCTGGAGATATTTAACTTAAAATTTTGTCTCGTCGAAATTTTTGGTGGCGCGGCGATAACATCTGAAAGAAAACCTTGCCCTCTGTTCTGCGCGGGTTTCCTCTGGGTTCTTCTACTTCCTCCCACAATGTATAAAAAAACACCCAATTAATTAATATTGGCCGATAGTATGATAACGTATAGGAGGCGGTGTCTGGTGGGTTGGCGCCGGCTGATCGCCTGATCTACTCCCCCTCCTTCCCCCTCCTCCACCCACCCTCACCGCCACACAGCAAAGATTGTTAAAACATTCAAAGCATAGTCAAGAATTCTAACACAATCTTCCGCAAATTTCTAATGTATATTTTTATGTCTTCACCTGTTTAACGGTCTCTTATTTACATTCCTCATTTATCCAGGCACCACATCTTGCAGGACGTTGGTGATGACAATCGCCTTCCACAAATCTCTGCTCTTTGAACATCTTAGAATGTCCACTGTTTATACGTTCATCCATCTCGAGGGACTCTTGACATGAGAATCTCTGTCCTCCACGATCTTTATTTCCTTCAATTTTTTTTTATTTCCTTGTAATAAACAGATTTTCAATAAACAGATTTACTTCTAAAGAAGCTACCCGTGTGTCTATCTCTATTCAAATTGTTACCCCTTCCATACTGGGACCAACTGTTAAAAAGAGCTGCATAGCTCAATGGTTTGTTCAAGCTTCAATAAAAACTGACTGACGAGAGTGGCCAGGATGGGAGACTAGGTAAAGTAAATACCGTCTGCTGGTATATAGTACACCTTTCATATTTCAGTTACCACTTTTATAATGATAACTGCACTTCTAGAGAGTTTTTCACCCAGGGATCACAAAGCGCTGCACAGAACGACATATGAACGGCAAATCAACAACAATAACAATGGAGTTTTTTTGTTTGTTTTCAATCACATTGATGACCGGTTTGGGGAAGAGACACTTTCCATCGCGTAACAGTCTTTAACAAGACGCGCCTCATAAAATCATGCCTCGCGGCCTGTGCTATTCTACATTTTTAACGATCTTAAACTCTGAAACAGGAATTAATCGTTAACGTTGGTAAGTTTGGGAAATTGATTCGCGACAACTTTGTGACGTGCTCGCTTGCCTGTGTCGTTCGTGGAGGTGCAAGATCTCACAAGAACGCAGTGGTGCCGTCTGCTTACCAAAGCCGCTCCTTTCGCTATGGCCGTGTCGAGCGCCCCTCTTCCCTCGTTCGCGACGTTTCGCCTCCCACGCTGGAGGCATTCGTCACGCGCGCTGCGACCGCGCGAACCTGTTGTATGAACCATAACGTTTACAGAGGAGAGGTGTGGGAGCACTCGACACGGCTATCCTGAGAGAGCAGCGTTAGTGAGCAATCGCCACGCTTCACAATGTTTTCTTCATAGGCGCAAAACAACAGCAAAATAATCTCGTGGGTGTGAGAGCGCAAATACAAAACGATCACAATCTGACGACACGTATTTTTATGTTTGTGTGGCCAACGTTATGATTTATAAGTAATGTTTGGGGTCTGGTCACAGAGTGACCACGGACAGCGTGGGTGTCCTGCGACTCTCCACGATAAAACATCGCGAATCATTAACGGACCGCGTGCACAAGCGTTTCATAATGCGCCGTTTATCATTGCTTTACCTGTCAAGATGCCGGAAGTCAAAATAACCATCACCTTACGCAGCCGCCTTATCAAGCTGAATCTAGATATCATCGTTTATAAGTGAATGTAGTCGGCGTTCATTAGAATGTATGTTTGCCGCTAATGAAACTATGGATATTATTCATGACATCCTCTCGTGGATATACATTATCCTGTTGCGGTGTCACTTTACCGGGTCGGGGTACACAGCTCGCTCTCTCAATCGTGAAGCAAGCGCCCTGATCCCCTTCAGTCGTTATCTATCAGCCCCTAGCTGACAAGTCGACGAAACCTTGCTGGAGAGAATTATTAATTGTTGTTGGTTATTATTTATTATAGGGAGGCACGGTGGCCCAGTGGGCAGCGCTGTCGCCTCACAGCAAGAAGGTCCCGGGTTCGAATCTCGGCTCGGGTGCCTTTCTGTGAGGAGTTTGCATGTTCTCTCCCCGTGTCCGCATGGGTTTTCGCCGGGCACTCCGGTTTCCTCCCACAGTCCAAAAAACATGCCGCTGCATAGGTTAAGTGGCTTGCAGATAAAATTGACCGCAGTGCCCGGTGATGGACTGGCGTCCCATCGTGGACATATCCCTGCCTTGCTCGCTGTGTCTGCCGGGATAGGCTCCGGCTCACCACGACCCTGTACAGGACTAGGCGGTTTCTGACAACGAGATGAGAAGATGATTGCCGGCGGCCCTGATCCGGGTCGACTTTAATATTATCACACACGCACACAGTAATTCTAGACAAACAGAAACTGAATATTCCTGGCTACCCAATGTTGCAGTCTCTCTTTCAATGATTGTGTCGACGGAAGTTTACAGAATGACGCGAGCGACTGCGTGGTTCGGAACTCTGCCGGGATCTGATTCCGCCGCGATGGGGGCGTGGGTGGAGTAGCGAAGCGGCGAGCCCTGGAACCACCGGAGGAGCGGCAACGGGGTGCGATCAGACGACCGGACGTGACTGAGCCGAGACGGCGGGGGCGGTGAAGGAGGGGTTGGAGGGTTGGTGATAGCGGAGCAGGGATAAAGATGTATCAGATAGGTGAAGAAAGTGACGAGTAAGGGACTCGAGATCTCACATTCGATGCTTGCCTTTGATGTGCGGCAAATGCGGCAAATGGCAGCAGCCTTAGCGCGGGGAACGAGCAGAGGCCACTTGAAGGCGTCGCGGTTTTCCTCTAATTGGGAGCGATCGCCGAGCAACAGGTACAATCGTGACCAGTGCCGCCTTTCATTTCACTCGCTCGGAGCGAGGCAATTATCGGCGGAGTGAGCGGGCTGAACCCGCTCTCTTCCCCACCCCCCTCCTACCACCACCACCACCACCACCCCCCCAGCCACCACCACCACCACCACCCACCCCCCCGTCGCGCCCTCCCGACTGCGGCGGAGGGAAGCGACGCGGCTCGCGGCGCCGCGCGTGCTTCCGAACGCGGTCCGCGTTCTCGCCACCGAGGCTCGGAAGCACGGGCGGAGAGAAGCAGTGCTGCTCGGCGCGTGGCACGGGAGAGACTGCGGCGGTCATCGCCCTCTCGATTACGGCTATTCCCGATGAGCAGCGGGCAATTCTCATGCATAGAATCGCGGACGCCTAAAGAAAAGGAAAAAAAAAACCCTCTGTCATTGTCGCACCATTAATAATTCAGAAATAAATGTATTAAAAGAGCGTTTTTCACTCGAGGGTCACAACGCGCTGCACAGAACCGTGGCGAGAACGGGAGGTCAGCAACAACAACATCAGAGCAATTCAATCGACACTCAATGGCAATGATTTAGAGAAGGGCATAAAATAGCGATACAAATAATTGTTTAACGAACGAAGGAAGGAATAAATGTTTCCTAATAGGTGCAGGTCGGCAGCGAGCCATCATCCCGGCACGACAACAGCGAGCCGCATCAACAGTCCGAGCCAGAGGACTTCAAAAACCTGATGGAACAAGTGAGTCTTGAGACAAGATTCGGTCAGCTCTGCGTCCGGGTTTCTGCAATCCTCATCGTGAGCCGTCATCTATCCGCTGGTGGATGAAAACCAGCCAAAGTCGTTGTCATGGAACACTGCACGGTGCACGTGAGCCGATTCGATCGAGTCATCTCCTCCGCGGACATTTTCGTGAGCGAATGTACGCCTCCAGCTGCCGTTCCGTCGTGGGTCTCGACCGTGGGGCCCTCATCTCGACTCGCGCCAAATCCTGCCGAGGCCAAGTTAAAGTTTCTCAGCGTTGAATTCGAATGTCTCCAGCATTCTCCGATTCATCTGCTCCTGGGTCCCGGTGCAATTCCAAGCTTGCTCCTCTGCACGCTGATTCGTGTAGCCATCCGATACTGTTCCCACTGTACCAATGGCCACGTTCTCTGAGCCACATGACAGCAAATAACACGGGGACTGAGCACGTGTTTGTACCTCCCCAACGCAGTTCGCAAAGCCACTTCAATAATTCTGTTCCTTTGCTGAAGTAAATACATTTGTAATGGACTTGACCTCGAGCGGTACGGTGGCCGAATTGGTAGCGCTGTCGCCTCAAGGCAAGAAGAACCTGGGTTCGAATCTCGGCCCGGGTGCCTTTCTGTGCGGAGTTTGCATTTTCTCCCCGTGTCCGCGTGGATTTTCGCCGGGCACTCCGGTTTCCTCCCACAGTCCACAAACGTGCCGCTGCATAGGTTCATTGGCTTGCAGACTAAATTGCCCGCTGTGCCCGGTGATGGACTGGCTTCCCATCGTGGGTATATATATATCCCTTCCTTGCGCCCTGTGTCTGCCGGGGATAGGCTCTGGCCCACCGCGACCCTGTACAGGCTAAGTAGTTTCTGACAATGAGATGAGATGGACGTGATCCCCACTCGTGGGCTCATTCTCAGTTCGATGAACTGAGTAGATGAAAGGGGCCACGGACAGCAGCAGTGTTTGAGGAAATGATACTCCGGTGCTGCACAGAAGGGGTCAGTGACCCGGTCTGTAAGCAGGTCTCTGACAGGAAGCTACTTACCAACCCACACAAAGACACGTTAATTATTATCAATTCGTAAATCGATATAATTTTATCACTCGGACAGGACATTCTTTCTGCGCAGAATTGACGTGTCCACTGCCCTGCCGCAGAATTGACGTGTCCCCTGCCCTGCCGCAGTGGACACGTCAATTCTGGAGGAGCTGTGCGTGAATCTCATCAGCGAGCATAGCAATGCGGACCTCTTGATAGCTGCTGTCCCCGAAGCACTCGCGAGGGCCTCTTGAGTCCAGAGAGGTGCCTCTCGCTTCCTGGCCCAGAGTTTACACAGCACTGCTTTTGGAATGCCACCGGTGCTCTTCAAATTCACGCTTGTAAATCTCTAACCACCGTGGGTTTACTCGAGTATGAAGCGATGCCACGTTAGAGATTGATGCTTCTGTTGGGGTCAAACGCATTGTGCGGATGACCTCCACACTGACCAGTGGGTGACAATACAAGGGCAGGGATGATTCATCATAACAAATAGAACTCGTAACGTGCAGCACATTTGAATTCAACTTCGAAGGTGTCCGTTCAGAGGGAGAACTACTCAGTAGTCGTGACGTAATTTGCGGAGAGGGGTGGTCAAACCACGTGGTTAGCCAGCGCCAACCTGCCAGACACTGGTTTTTATCAGCTAATGTCATCAGCCGATTAAGTAATGAGTGTTTTTTTTCAGGAGGGGGAGGAAACCGAAGAACCCGGAGGAAGCCCTCGCAGAACAGGAGAAGAACACAAACTGTGCACAGAATCGGGCCCAAGGCAGGGAATGGAACCGCCGTGGGCAGGACAATTTTCTTTATTAGGGCCACTGTTTATGCCACGTGTATTGGATTTGCGCAATTGCGGTGTCGCTGAGCATTTAAACCACAGCGATATCCAAATGGAGCATGCAACAAGAACAGCACCGCGTGTGTCGCCTTCTGGCAACCATAAACCGTTCAATACATTTACATCGAGGGCGGCACGGTGGCCCAGTGGGTAGCGCTGTCGCCTCCTCACAGCAAGAAGGGCCCGGGTTCGAATCTCGGCTCGGGTGCCTTTCTGTGTGGAGTTTGCATGTTCTCTCCCCGTGTCCGCGTGGGTTTTCGCCGGGCACTCCGTTTTCCTCCCACAGTCCAAAAAACATGCTGCTGCATAGGTTAATTGGCTTGCAGACTAAATTGTCCTCAGTGCCCGGTTATGGACTGGCGTCCTATCGTGGGTATATCCCTGCCTTGCGCCCTGTGTCTGCCGGGATAGTCTCTGGCTCACCGCGACCCTGTACAGGATTGAGCGTTTTCTGACAAGGACAATGAAATGAGAGATGAGACTTTTACATCGAGCTTCATTGCCACTCACGTAAGGTCCTTATTCAAAAAGCCTTCGCAATAGTCTTGAGCCACAAGCCAGGGAGCCGTGAAATGTAGGTGCTCAACACGAGTCATTCCTTTCACTTGCAAAGAGGCTATCGAGGCAAGGCAATAAACACTGCTCCCGTGCGAGTTTCCTTTGCTGCAGTTCGGCACTCATTGGGCATGGCTGAATTCCGCAATCACAGTCACGACGCGCCCACAGGCGTGGAGGCGTGGAGGCGTGGAGGCCCTCCCCGGGTTCACCACTGCTTTGCCGAAGAGCGACACCAACGCAACATTTATGGGACGAAATTCGACAGCGCGACCCAAATGTCTCGTCTGTCTGACGCGGGACCGTCACTCACAGTCCCACAAAGCTCCAGATTGGGGGTGGACGGGGGGGCGGCGTTTTGCTTGACTTAGCAGATATTTTTTACAATTCATATCTAATTCAATAAGTGGTGTGTTTTTTTTCCTATGCTTGCACGTATCGCTCTTTGCGCACACGGAAGGTCCTCGGATTGATTGTTTCTTGATTGAGAATTGTGGCCGCGTAACGCCAAAGGTTTACGTTGCACGGATTGATTGCGCTGATGAACTGGTGGTGGCAAAAATCCCCCCAAAAAAGACACCAGCTGGCTGATGTGAGCCATCTAGAAGAGACGTCGCGAGAAGGTGCGCTTTGTGGCCCTCGGGTGAAAAGCGCTCTACAAGTGCAATTATTATTACGACACGCTTCTGAGCAGGATCGTCCATAGGGCGAGTACGCTGCTAACGTCAGCGAAACTACAGGGACTCGATCACCAGTGGGAAAGCCTCACCTGTGAACGCGTGGCTGCAGCGCTTTCCCTTTCAATCGGATTTTGTCTCGCGAGCAAGGGGCTATGCATGAGAGCTGCACGGATATCAATGCGCTGGCGTGGAGGATCAGATGTCACGCGGGGAAAAGGGCAGAAGGCTCTGGTGCCTGGCCAACCAAAATAAAGAGACCCAATCAATCCCTCGCCTCCATTTCAAAGGGACGCATTGCTTTTTTCAAGGAATTGCCCTTATCCAGTAAAACATGGGCCGGCCCTTTCACATAACTTATTTAGGATCCTGCTTAAGTTCGGGTATCGGAACATTGATTTTTCCCCCGATTTGAGACAACGAGACTTTCAAACTCGATTCTCAGGAGCGTGCACGTCAGTTGCCTGCAGTGCAGCGTCACTATTTTGGAGAAAGAAGGAATCGCACCAGCTTTGTACCGCAACAGGTGCTCTATTCACATTGCACGATCTATACGGCATGAGGGGGGGGGGGAGTGGGGGACCCTCATCCAGCAGTAGATTGAAAACGATTGTGCATTGTACTTGCAGAAAACATGACTTCGCGAGATGAAGCAAATCATTCGTCAATTCGGTCTGGTGTAGAAACTGTAAATTATGTTACAGGCAGCCTGTACGCATGGGAACACGTGTTCATATTCCCATCTGTACGGCTTAACGCAACTCGATTGCCGTGTTATGCATCTGTGACCTATTATCCTGCTCTCGATGGTCCCTTACACGGCTCCGCTTTCTCATTGTTTGGCAAAATGTATCCGCAGCCTTGGGTTTGACATTCCATTAATTAGTGCCAACACAATGTCACGAATTAAAATATTGATATTGCCGCGTTTCTCGTCTGTGCGGAATTGCGCTACCTTGGAGTAAAAAAATGTGACAGGCAATTAGCCTGTTTCACTTGCAAACGGCAAATAATTAGTGCCTTTGGCCAATATGCAGATTCTTCAATTGCCTCGCTAAAGATAAGGCGAGTTAACTTTGTTTTTATTCGAAGATACGAGCAAAAAGTGAACTGGAAAATGGCCACGATTAATGAGCACGCGCTGTTGATTTAATGAATGTCTGGTTAATTCACCGCCGGTAATTTGTTGATTCCTTGACCACGCTTGTCCGCAACAGTTGATGAAGGGATGTAAAACTCACTGCTGATGTCAGCTACAGCCAGGAACTTAATATCATTACATTCACTGTACCACAGTAGAACTGCCCTCAAGGATTAACCTGCGTATCGGTCCCTTTTTTGTTTGCTAATTTGGATATAAGCAAAATGTTTGTTTTACTTTAATTCCAAGACTTTCGTGACCAATGTTGTCCAAAAAAGGGAATTTATGAAATTTTTTTTAAGCTCAACATTTCTGACCTTCATCAGCAGTATTATCACTGCCTTCCTAATTATACCGCATAGCAGATCTCATATACGCTATGGGTACTTTTTAGCCAGTATACAAATGGCGATTATGCAGGTGTTAAGATCTTAACACCTGCATAATCGCCAGATACGGTAAAACCTTTTGTAATCTTACCTTTTGTAATCTTACATTTGTATACCGTATCTGGCGATTATGCAGGTGTTAAGATCTTAACACCTGCATAATCGCCAGATACGGTAAAACCTTTTGTAATCTTACAGATCTCATATAGTCTGCCGGCGCGCGAGGCCTTGTGGGGTTTACATCACTTCATTATTTGACGACGCACGTATGGAGTAGGGCGGCACGGTGGCCCAGTGGTTAGCGCTGTCGCCTCCGCACAGCAAGACGGGCTCGGGTTCGAATCTCGGCTCGGGTGCCTTTCTGTGTGAAGTTTGCATGTTATCACCCCGTGTCCGCGTGGGTTTTCGCCGGGCGCTCCGGGTTCCTCCCATAGTCTAAAAAACATGCCGCTGCACAGGTTAATTGGCTCGCAGACTAAATTGCCCGCAGTGCCCGGTGATGGACTGGCGTCCCATCGTGGGTGTATCCCTGCCTTGCGCCCTGTATCTGCCGGTATAGGATCCGGCTCACCGCAACTCTCTAGAGGACTAAGCGGTTTCTGACAATGAGATGAGGCTTCTAGACCACATTCGCATTTTTATCGCTTATATTTTGTCCTACAATTTATTGCCGCTAATTGACTTACAGTTGAACTGTCCTGATGTTGTTGTGATGTCGTACTCCCCACAGCCCCGATTTGTAAATAAAAACGCAACAACAGAAAAGGCGTTATTGTTGCTGATTTGCCGATCTTGCGTCGTTGTTGCTGTCATGTCATTCTCTCCGCAGCTCTGTTCAATGCTTTGTGACCTTCGGGTGGAAAACGCTCTACGAATACAATTATTATTATTTATCAGCGACAACCGATAACGGCGAATTATAATTTACCCCTTTTGCCGTCTACCATTTCCACGTCAAACACTGCTATTGTTCTAAGCTCACCCGCTTTAAAAAACAAACAAACCCCGACACATTGTCACAATACACTGTTGCTCGGTTAGACAACACACACACTGATTACCAATGAGATGACCTGTTGTGCCCGGGCAGCTTGAGCTGTGGTTCAAAGTCGACACTGACCCTTAAATTATTGATTTTAAGGTTATCCTGCGCACCACCCCAAAGGGGGCTTTGAAGAGGGCTTTTGAAAGAGGTGGCCCGATACCACATCTGAGGTCTTTATTTTCTCGAACAAAGCATCCGAAAAAAAAACGAGGAGGACACAGCAAGCGCATAAAGATCCCCCACCCCCTCCCGCTGTAGCCTTGAACAGGCTGTCTGTGCAAGTGCTGTTAGCGAGCACCTATGAGACCCGTACACCCACACACACTCGCATAGCGGTTGCGGGCATTTGGACAATTGTGTTTTTATCAGTCAGAAAAACACAAAACAAGTCAATACATTTATCATAATCGCGTTAATTTAAAGCGTTGCTAAGCTCACCGCAATGCACAAATGAAAAGAGAGGGAAAATATGATTCCTCCTGTCGATGTACGTCCAGGTATGGGTATTCAGTTCCTGCAAAAGCTTCCAGCATGTGGAGCTTAAACGTCGCGACAACACGCCAAGCAATGTTTAAAACCTACGACATTTAATTACGTGTCGTGGAAACCTGCGGATAATTATTTTGAAAGAAGAGAGCAATTTTCATCGTTTAGCCAAATAAAGGCTTTCATCCAGATTTTGAAAGCTACTTATGATCCGTCGTTTCAGACGCGACTGACAATATTCGGCGATAATGCATCGAGAGCAATTCATCAGAAGCACAACTTTAAAAAAAGGCAACGCATTAAATAATAACGCTGGCTTTTTAAAAAAGGGACAATACAGACGGTGACATTTCAGGCAGTGGCTCTTTTTCAAAGCATAGAGACCAGACGGAATGAGTTAATAATGCCTGGAGATTACTTTAAGGCCTGATGAGCGACCAAAATCCCTGCCCGTAAATTGTATTTGGTCACCCATTGTAACACGTCTTGAAATTAAAGTATCAATGTCATGATGTAGGTTTTCACGGCTCGATGCATCCTCAGGCACAGAGCGCCCGAAGATGCCTCGAGCGTGTGAGAGGCGAAACGTCGCGACGGAGGGAGGGAGAGAGGGAGAGAGGGAGAGAGGGAGCGATCGACGCGGATGTGCCGAGAGAGCAGCTTTTCGAAGCACTCGTCATTGAAGTGTCAGTTCACATTCCGGGTGAGCATTTACCAACATACATGTTTTTTCCTTCTTCAGATAAATGAGGCCACACGAAACTTTGGGAAAATACAGCAAGATCTGTATCGGTGCGATCCAGTCCACGACTGCTCTTCAAAAGCATAAGTCATTGTGACAATGTCAGATAATGATAAATATTAGATTTCATATTTCTATCGAAAAGCTGAAAAATGCCAGTCCATTAACTTAGAAACCAAAAGCTCTTGCATCATGATTGAAACCTCACAAATGAACATCTCATCTCATTGCCAGAAACGCGAGTCCTGTACAGGGTCGCGGTGAACCTCGGAGTGGGTGTGGCGCAGTGAGTAGAGCTGTCACCT
>JAZEWT010000014.1:4534135-4549563 GCA_036362905.1 Mordacia mordax
CGTCAATCCGTTCGAATGCTCGTCTGACTCTTCAGCGACAGCAATGTCTTCCAACAGATCATCGGCAGGAAGTCCAGACGAAAGCGGTCATGTCGACAGAAAACGTCATCAAATACATATGTTTAAAGAACAAGCGACGCGCAGAGACTAAGAGCGACCATAGGGCGGGTACTCTGCTAGCACCGCACATTCAAGACAGCTGGTTGTTTGCGCCGGTCATACAGTGCAAGCTTATCGTGAAGGGGTCGCGTTGCAACGAAGAGCTGAATCTGGAAAGAGGGAACGATGGGGCGGTGAGATTTTGCCCAGCAGTCATTTGCAGGTTATGTTTCAAATTGTGGACCGTGACGTAGTGCATACGTGTCCCAAGCTCAGGTACTTTTCGCTTGGGTCACTGACTTTTTACGTGGATCAAACCAAAACTACTTTATTATGGAGACTTTCCCAACCCATTCAAGGTCTGCTGGGACATCAGGACTGAACATGCGTCGCAAAGCTCAAAACTTTTTAAAAAGTTAATCTTTTCAATGTAATAATTAAGGTTTTCACGGCTCGATGCGTGATGATTGCTTCGAAAAGTTGCTCTCTCGGGACAGCCGCGCCGATCGGCATCATCAGGCGCTGTCTGAGCATGCCTCTGACGTGCGAGGCGAAACGTCGCGATGGATGGAGAGGGGAAGCGATCGACGCGGCTGTCCCGAGAGAGCTACTTTTCGAAGCAATCGTTAAACTTTACAGCTCCCAACCACCGGTCCAACTGTGCTTCGGTATCATCTGCTTAAGAAGATACAAGTTGCTTTCGCATCTCTTGAATATTCCCCATCACGGGGAAGAGCCACAATTGTCATGTCTTTAACAAGTTTGGAAGATTGTATCATCATCCGGGGTTCTCTCTCTAAAGAGGGTGTCTGTATCTGTTAAAAGCTATTCTGCCAGGTGACCTCGGAAGATGTTTGATAGACGTTTGCGGATCGTTTTAATTCATGACGTTTTACCAGGAGACCACTCACTGGATGGAAGTAATATCTGAAAAAAAAAAGATGCCTGCATTTAGCAGAGGGAAGGTGGCCGCTACAGTACGCTTGTTAGTGCGGCGATAAATGAATAAAGCAATTTAAATTATAAATAAACGAAAACAAAATTATTGGCTGACTCAATTCCAGTAACTCATTAAATAAACAATACGGTAGACTGACTGCAGTTGGAAAAAAAAGCACACACACACACGCACAGCCAGCATATTATTCAAACCGCGTGATTCTGACGGTTCCATTTCTGCATAATTACACGGGCATGATAGGAACACATTATGCTAATTCTCTTTTTCAGCAGCTCTGTACAAATTACATGGGGCAGGTTAAGTGTCAAGAACACTAACTGCCACGGGATTTATTTTCCTATCATGTGTCCTCATGATAAAGGTGGATCTAGAAGCCTCCCAGGGGTAACAGATGGTCTTGAAATACTAATATTTAAAAAATAAGGCCTCAGAATGATACAACCCCCCTCCCCCTTCAATGCTATTATTATGATCATCAATTTGCATATGCGGGTGGTAGGTCTTATCCACACTCCACCCCCCGCCTCCGAATTAATGACTTGCTCAGAAGGGAAGTGAGTTAAACGGCTCCGTTTCTTCGTCTCAAACTGGTTACCACAATGTAAATAGATGGCACGGTGGTGCGGTGGTAACATCTGGGCCTCTTCAAAGCAAGCCTTGCCCAATGCGGTTCGATTCCTGCCCCAAGGGCCTTCATGTGCGGCGTTTGTGTTCTTCCCCTGCTCTGCGTGGGTTTTCTTCCAGGCTCTGCGATGTTCCCCCAAAACAAAACAAAAATCTCAGTTATTTATTGGCCGTAACTATAATACACAGGGGTGGCACGGTGGCCCAGTGGGTAGCGCTGTCGTCTCACAGCAAGGAGGTCCCGGGTTCGAATCTCGGCTCGTGTGCCTTTCTGTGCGGAGTTTGCATGTTCTCTCCCCGTGTCCGCGTGGGTTTTCGCCGGGCGTTCCGTTTTCCTCCCACAGTCCCAAAAACACGCTGCCGCATAGGTTAACTGGCTTGCAGACTAAATTGCCCTCAGTGCCCGGTGATGGACTGACGTCCTATCGTGGGTGTATCCCTGCCTTGCGCCCTGTATCTGCCGGCATAGGCTCCGGCTCACTGCGGCCCTGTACAGGACCAAGCGGTTTCTGACAATGAGATGAGAAAACATACAGGAAGCAGTGTCTGGCGCGTTGGCGCCGGCTGACCCACCACCTCCCTGCGGTTGCCTCGTGCCTATATATCAGTGTCTCGCCCATTGCCAGGCGTGGAATGTACACGCGTTGCCAATAGCATTACATCCTTTTCAGTCAAATACATCACCAATGTGAGACCAAGGCTGGCCCTTTTCCACAACCCTTTTACAACCCGCGTGTGGCACTGAGGTCACAGCCCAAGTGAGACCGCGTTTAAACAAAGCAAGGCCACATCAACTCCGGGACGTAGGAGAGCTAATCACTTACAATTTCAAGCGCACTATTAAACAATGTCAAACGACAATTGGAATGAACGACGATATCCATCGTGCCCTTTTTTTTCTTGCTCTCATTTTTTGTATTTCGTGGCAGTCTCCAATTATTGCAGACCAGTCTGCGTATCTAATTTAAGCTGAAAAAATAAAATAAAAGAAAATGAAAAGGATACTGCAGCAGACCACACAGTCTGTGCGCCGGGCAGCTGTCCCAATGTGTGCAACAATCATGGCGCTAAGGCTGTAATCTAAATTGGGTTTTGGAGGAAAAAAAATAACTTCATCGACGAACCGTTTGAAGAAGAGCGATCGAAACCAAGGTTGTTGACGACCGTGCACCAGCAGGATTATCATTTATATGTTATGGTCATGGGCCCAGTAAAACAAAAAATCGTTGGACTGGTGTGTGTGTCTCATCTTATTGTCAGAAACCGATTTAATCCTGTACAGGGTCGCGGTGGGCCGGAGCCTATCCTCGCAGAAACAGGGCGCAGCAGTAGATAGATAATGGCAATTGATGAGAAGCAGTGGCAGCAGTGCGCTCCCAGGTGGCATCCGTTGCAGTGCACAGCGGATAATCGAAACACGAACCTAGCCTGGACCTCGATACACATTCACCATCATCAGTCAGAAACCGCTTAGTCCTGTACAGGGTCGCGGTGAGCCGGAGCCTATCCCGGCAGACACAGGGCGAAAGGCAGGGATATACCCGCGATGGAACGCCAGTCCATCACCGGGCACTGAGGGCAACTTAGTCTGCGAGCCAAGTAACCGATGCAGCAGCATGTTTTTTTGGACTGTGGGAGGAAATCGGAGTGCCTGGCGAAAACCCACGCGGACACGGGGAGAGAACATGCAAACTGCACACATAAAGGCACCCGAGCCGAGAATCGAACCCGGGACATTCTTGCCGTGAGGCGACAGCGCTACCCACTGGGCCACCGTGCCGCCCTAGTGTGCGTGTGAATCTGCGCAAATTATGTTTGCTACAAAGCAGCGCTTTGTGATCCTCGGGTGATGGACGATCTAGCGATGTAATTATCATGATACGATGTTACATAAAACCATTTCCAAATATATGTGTTAACACTGATCAATTTGCATTTTAAAATTATAATTAAAAGTAAAATCATATTTTACATGTTGTTCTACAGTGCGTATATTTTTAAAAAAATACCCATTTTTTTTACTATTGCTGATTTTACGTTGCTAATGTTGTCTTTGTTGACGCGCCGTTCTCTCCGCCGCTCTGTGCAGCGCTTTGTGACCCTCGGGTGAGAAGCGCTCCATAAATGCAACTATTATTTTTTATATTGGTACCAAACGCCATTTACATTACAAATCGTGAGCCAACAGAGTGACTGCTCTCGTCAAGCTTGTCAACATTCATGACTCAGCAACATTCAGGTGACAGACATTTCAGAGCAACGTTAGACGTACGATTACATAGACTTATTTAAAATTCCACGTGTGTTGTTGTTGCCGGCTTGGCCAATGTTTTATTTTTTGCCGTAAAACCGCCCCCCTCCCCCCTCCCCGGCTCATCTGAACATCACCCAAGACGCGAGTGCCTCTCTCATGAGGTCGGATTTTAATGTATGCTGAAAAGCATTTCCAATTAGGCGCTTGAAGCGCTGGGGATGCATCAACTAATATTGACTGCTGAATTTCAAGTTTCATTTTGTGCTCAACATAATTTTTATACATACACACATACACCAGTACACTGCTCTGTTTTCTTTCTGAATTGCCACAGCCTGTAAAACAAATCTACGAGCTGAAATGGATTTGCTTGTAAGCGGAGCTAATGTCAAGCTTGGTTATGAGACTAAGTATGATGGTTCCACGGATCACTACGGACTTGCAGATCACGATGCGGACGCAACGGACTGTGTATGTATTTTACGGTCCAGTCCGTTTGCTGCTTCTTTCAGAGGGCTTTAATAGTGCAGGCGCACAGTGCAAACTGATGCACCCTCCGGTTCGGTGGGCGTTACACTGTCATCAACACTAGTCAATAATAATACAATTTGTATTCATTCATTATCTCATCTCTCAACTCATTATCAGAAACCGCTTAGTCCTGTACAGGGTCGCGGGGGGAAGGGGCGGAGCCTATCCCAGTCGACAGAGGGCGCAAGGTGGGGGTATACCCAGGATGTGACGCCATTATCGAGACTTCCCTGGGCACCTTCAAATCTCGTTTCAAGACTCGCTTGTTCCGTATGGCTCTGAAGTCCTCTGGCTCGGTCTGTTGATGCGGCTCACTGTTGTCGTGCTGGGATGATGGCTCGCTGCCGACCTGCGCCTGCTCAGGGACACGTGTTCCTTCCTTCGTTTGTTTAACAATTATATCTTAATGTTTGCTCTTATCTGCCATTCTTTGACTTTCCATAAAAGTACTCTGTGCAGCGCATTGTAACCCTCGGGTGAAAAGCGCTCGAGAAGTATAACTATTAATCTTGTTATTATCATCTACATGTGGATGCATATCGTTGTAAATGTGGATTCTCAGAAACCCAGTCTGTTCGTGGAAACCCTATGGATCTCTTGCATGCATATGGCACATTGGCAACGCTGGGAATTGATTTTTTGAATTTAAACATGAGCTCAAATCACAATAATTCATCATCCATGGACGGGTTTGCATCTTCCACAAGGTCTGCATAACCTGGGCGAGGGCTCGCCGGGATAAACAAAACGACAACAACGGCCATTCGCGACTCAGTGCCGGCGACGTCACAACGGCGCGTGTGACAGGTCATCGGCACTTTGAAGTCACGTGAAGTGTCGAAGGCTCGCCGACAAGAGGTAAAAGGGAGAGAGCCGGGTGTCATGTGTTGCTTGACCGTGATGACCGACAGATGCACCACCTGTGCACCCTACCTGCATAATCACGGTACGTTGCTCAGCATTGGCAGCGGGCGATATCTTGTTGATGCAAACCGCGAATGGCAACAGAACGGTGCCTATGGTCGAGTCTATTGGGACGAGGAAATCAATGGAGAGACTCTCTGCGAAGCGACGCAGGTCACAGCGCACACGCAAATTAGAGCGGCCCCAGCGTCATCTTTCGCGAGAGCAGGCGCTTGCACAAGCGATGGCGTGAGCAAGCAATTGGAGGCTCGCACCTTTAATTAATTCCTCTAAAAAAAAATAATAAAAAAGGAGCACCTCAATTTTAAATATGCGTATGTACTTAAAAAAAGATCGGAGTGGGTTGCACGCTGACCTTTCACCGGGAGGTAAACAGGGCCGCACAACGTGTGCGCAACAGCTTGAAGAAGTCTCCCTCTGCTCAGTCGGTTTGGCGCTGTGCCGGGCGCTGTGCCGGGCGCTGTGCCGTTTGTTAAACGTGGGCGATGGGACACAGCGGCCGCAACGCACTCGCAGGGACAATTTGACCTTTGACACTTGGCGCCATCGCAACACATTTACCAAGTACCGCGGGTCATCAGAGCATGTGTTTGGTATCTGTAGAGGAAGCTAAATATCAACCGCACGAGACCAGACGAGCTTCGTCTGCAAGATGAGAATGTGTTTTACGTGAAAAGAGAAAATCTTGGGATTTTGTTGTTGTTTACATTCTATTCCAACATTATTTCTTTGGCGAACATTTTTTTTTGTTTAAAGTGAGGTCAGTTGATTTGGGAATGTGTGTGGACAGCGTGACTCAGCCCACACGCTGACAAGCAAGCGCATGAGAAGGAGTTCTCTGCAGGCAGTGTTTTAATGGACAGTCTCCTAACCGAGTTGGAAGAACGTGGATCAACGAATTCCAGACTTGACACACATGACATCACAGCCAGCATCCTCGCGGTTCGTCTTGTTTGGAATTGCACGGCGTGCATAAGGGACATCTGTCTCTCTCTCTCTCTCTCCAGTGCAATTGAGAATCATGCAAATATGCAATCGGCTGCTTCAGAAGTGCTCTCAAACAACCAGCTGTAATTTCCTTTGAGAGGTAGTGGCGGTGCAGTGGTTGAGCACTCTGCTACTAACACTGCAATTCGAGTCCAGCGCACCGTCACGGCTGGTCTGGGTGGCCAGTGACATCTGAAGTGTCCCCAGTTTACCACCCGGAGTCTCTGGGCATCTTCAAATCTCGTCTCAAGACTCACTTGCTCCGTAAGGCTTCCAAGTCCTCTGGCCAGGACTGTTAATGCGGCTCACTGTTGTCGTGCTGGGATGATGGCTCGCTGCCGACCTGCGCCTGCTCGGGAACACTTATTCCTTCCGTGTTTGTTGATTAATTATATTTTTTTATTTCATATTTTATGTCCTTCTACAAATTATAGCCATTCTTTGAATTTCAGTTGAACTGCTCTGATGTTGTTGTTGACATGCCGTTTTCTCCACAGCTCTGTGGAGACCCTCGGGCGAAAAGCGCTCTAGAAGTGCAATTATTATTATTGTTATTAATCATTATTATTTCTCAACGCGGCTATGACAGAGTTTCCATGGACGTCGCTTTTCATTCATGTAATAATTGTAAGCGCGTGTTTGTTTCATGTCAACATGCATAACTTGTATATATATTATTAAAATAAGCCTAAAAGTTGACGGAAAAAAAAACTATATTTTTTAATAGCTTCTTTCATTCAAGCATATGGCAACATTCCCCAATTGCCCTTAGTCCTGAGCCAGCGGCAGACAGGCTTCCGGTCACGCATAGGACAACGGAGCGCTAACGAAAGGTGCCGTCAGCACACGCAGGGAAACGGCTGTCATCTCATCTCACTGTCAGAGACCACTTTGTCCTGTACAGGGTCGCGGTGAGCCGGAGCCTATCCCGGCAGACACAGGGCGCAAGGCAGGGATATACCCACGATGGGACGTCAGTCGGGCACTGCGCGCAATTTAGTCTGCGAGCCAATTAAAACCTATGCGGCAGCGTGTTTTTTCGGACTGCGGGAGGAAACCGGAGTGCCCGGCGAAAACCCACGCGGACACGGGGAGAGAACTCGCAAACTCCCACACAGAAAGCAGCACCCGAGCCGAGATTCGA
Organism: Mordacia mordax; assembly: GCA_036362905.1. Lineage (NCBI taxonomy): Eukaryota > Metazoa > Chordata > Hyperoartia > Petromyzontiformes > Petromyzontidae > Mordacia > Mordacia mordax. The sequence goes on from JAZEWT010000014.1 coordinate 4,541,660, forward strand.
ACCGGGGCTCTTCTTGCTGTGAGGAGGAGGCGACAGCGCTACCCGCTGGGTCACCGCGCCACTCCTGACCGGGTTAAACGTTCGTTGCGCGCAGAGAAGTCGCCCACTGCCGAGGGTATTCATGCAAACAGAGAGCAACTCGGATGCACTTGGAAACCGCAGAGAGGCAGGGGCGTGGGACGGCAGCCAGCGTGGTAAGCCGGCGCCAACACTGCGCCAGACACCACATGCCATGCTGTACAACACCACGGCACAACCCGAACATAGAGTAAAACTCCAAAGCACGACGGTAAAAGATTAAAAAAAAGCCTGCTCAGCAGAACGACTGTTGTCTTCCGACAGAACGGGCCACATTAAATGAACCCTGCGGGATGGACGAAGGTGAATGGTCGAAAATAGAAAGAGATTTAAGCTCATAAATACATCCAAACTGAGCGGAGTGTTCTCAACACCAGCTAGATTTCATGCCGACAATGGCTCGAATGTAGTCAGCTCAATTCATCGGAGCCACGGCTAATTTTCGCCGTCTCCAACGATGTTACAAACGGCCGGTGTATCTCAGCACACCGGGGTCCTGATTGAGAGAGCGCAAGCGACGAGCGAATTCGTAGAAGTCTCTTTCAAAATAAGGCGACGTGATTAAGCTCGGCATTGAACGGAAAATCAGCTCCGCAAGACTCGAAACGCGAAGCATGCCAGGTGGAGAATAGCAGCCGAGCCAAGGGGGGGGGGGGCATTTACAATCACCCGAAAACCCGCACACAATTGCTGCCGAGAGGAAGCAGAAATCGCTGGATGAGATTTGTCCAGAAAGCATGAGTGCACGTGGGGGTCAGTGAATAGGGATCCATGCCGAGGCCTTCACCGGGACAGCGTGAGTCACGGAGCAACGTGTGAATCAAATCATTCGACTGCAGCAAGGAATGGAAAGAGTCAAATGCATTGATGTAGTTTTTTTTTTATATTATCGAGAGCCCCTTTTGTCCCAAGATATATGTAGTCCGGCTTGCGTGCTGCGGAGACGCAAGCGACGCGAGCATGCGCTGTCGTACGGGACTTCAAGAACGTGAAACTGCGGGACCTGATGTGCATCCTTCGACAAGCGCCCCGTTGTTCGCACTGAAACACAATTGTTTCGCTGTGGCATCTGAAAATCGTTCGTTGAACGATGCCACATTCGGCACATTCACCAGAAACTCTGCAGTCGGATTTCTAGTAAAAATGTGCTTTCGTATTAATCCAATACAGCGTTGATTACACAGATCCGAGGTCTTGAAATTGGACAAGCCATTGCAAGTAGGGTTTCCAACCTCTGGAAGGTAAATAATATTTTAAAAATATGAACATTGTAATAAGGGCAGCACTGTGGCCCAGTGGGCAGCGCTGTCGCCTCACAGCAAGAATGTCCCAGGTTCGAATCTCGGCTCGGGTGTCTTGCTGTGTGGAGTTTGCATGTTTTCTCCCTGTGTCCGTGTGGGTTTTTGCTGGGCGCTCCGGTTTCCTCCCACGGTCCAAAAAACATGCTGCTGCATAGGTTAATTGGCTTGCAGACTAGATTGCCTGCAGTGCCCGGTGATGGACTGGCGTCCTATCGTGGGTATATCCCTGCCTTTCGCCCTGTGTCTGTTGGGATAGACTCCGGCTCACCGCAACCCTGTGGAGGACTAAGCGGTTTCTGACAACGAGATGAGATGAGAACATTGTAATAAAAGTGACATTATGGGAAAAGTGATACCCAATTAGAGGACTGCATAAGTACTCTAGGTAGACGAGAGATGTAGAATTACACAGGGAGAGAGGCAGGGACGTTTAATGTTCGGGGATGACTAAGAGTTTACAGAACAGCAACTTCTTAAACCAGGAAAAATCTGGACGCATGGCAACCGTAACTCCAATATCCCGGGGTGAGCAAAGAATAGATCGAAACAAATCTGAATGAGTGGTTTTATGGTCTGTGAGCTTGAGTTACCACACGCTGCTCTTCTATGAATCGAGCCGGAATGGACAGGCTCACGCTGACTGTGAAAACGGTTGGAATTGGGAATTCATTTGCCAGTCCATTGGAGGATGCACTATTCGCCCATGTCCAAATCAGTTGACACACAGCAACAAGGTTGCGATTTAGATTCCTGGCTCGGGTGCCTTTGATTGTGGAGTTTGTGTGTTCTTCCCGTGTCGGTGTGGGTTTTTCACCCGGTACTCATGTTTCCTCTCACCGTTCCAAAGACATGCTGCATTGTGTTAATTGGCCTGCTGAGTAAATTTCCCACTAAAAAGTGCCCTGCGACGTATTGGCGTCACATTCTGGGTAGAGCCCCGCCTTGCGCCCTGCGTTTGCCGGGATAGGCTCTGCACTCCCCGCGACCCTGCACAAGATTAAGCGGGTATCGCTACTGAAGTGATCTGAAAATCAGTTGAACCGTGCATACCTGTGACACCGCCAGGCATGGGGTGAAAAGATATCTCTCATCTCATCTCATTATCTGAAACCGCTTAATCCTATGTAGGGTCACGGTGAGCCAGAGCCTATCCCGGAAACACAGGGCGTAAGGCAGGAATACACCCGACGACGGGACGCCAGTCCATCGCCGGGCATTGCGGGACAATTTTAGTCTGTGAGCCAATCAACCTATCCAGGAGCATGCTTTTGGACTGTGGGAGGAAACTGGAGTACCCGGCGAAAACCCACACGGACACGGGGAGAGCATGCAAACTCCACACAGAAAGGCACCCGAGCCGAGAGATTGTGTCGAGATGATGGCTCGCTGACCTGCGCCTTCTCGGAAACATTACTTGTTTGTTGAATTTATTTTCTTTTATCGCGTATTTTATGCCGTATAATGTATTGCCACGATTTGACTCTCAGTTGAACTGTCCTGATGTTGTTGTTGACATGCCACAGATTGTATTGCAAACAAAACCCCCCCAAAACCCCGTTATTGTTGCTGATTTGCTGTTCTTGTGTCGTTGTTGGTGCTGACGTGCCGTTCTCTTCACAGCTCTGTGCAGCTCATTGTGACCTTCGGGTGAAAGGCGTTCTAGAAGTGCAATTATTATTATTACGTTCCACTCTAGATGTCTTTCCGGGCAAATTTCTAAACCGCACATGCAAATTGAGCTTCACCATTTTCATTTTAAATTAATTTATCATTGTGTACAGACCGCCAGGTGGTACAGTGGTGGTGGTAGTTTGTGCACGGTTATAAATAATCTGTATTCAGTATTTACATATTCTATTTACAACGCGTATGGCCTTAGAAAGGGTTTAATTATATTGGACAATTAGTTATGCGGTATAACTGATTAATCAGCCAGTGTGTTGAGTTCACCATACATTTACAGAAAAACATGACCTTAGTTGTCTGGGGCATGGTCACCTTTTGGTGAAAGTTACGTTGGCGAAGCAATTTATGATTATTATTCGGTGTACGGTATATGTGTGATGATACATTTAAGTGATGTCAGTATGGAATGCTTAAACAGTCATAGTGAGAGTAGAAATGTAACTCTTGAAGGTGTTGTGTTTGAACGGGCCAGTTTACGGACTTAAACATTGCAGTTATATCAGGAACAAGAAACGCTTCCATCTGTGTATTAACTGAATCTATTATTTAGTTCGTCAGTTATGTAACATTGAAATAAATAAATGAACCTTCTTGTTATTAAATCAGCACGTAATTATCAAAAGCTTTGGAACGTGTCACGTACTGCAAGGGTCACTATTTAAAATGCAGCCGATAAACACCAACGCATGCAATTATAATCCTCCGCTTTAACGCCGAATGAAATTGCATTGCTTAAATTAATTTAATAGTAATAATTGCACTTCTGGAGCGCCTTTCACCCGAGGGTTACAATGCGCTGCACAGAGCTGTGGAGAAATCGACATGTCAGCAACATCAGAACAGATAAAAATAAATTAATTGGTGATTCATCAATGAATTATGTCAAATGAAAATTAACATTGATTCATTATCAATACCCGCTTAATCCTGTACGGGGGGGGGGGCTATCCCGGCCTCACAGAGGGCGCAAGGCGGGGCTATACTCAGGATGTGACGCCAGTACATCGCAGGGCACACTTTTTGGGGTAATTTACTCAGCAAGCTTAATATACTTAGCCAGCAGCAGTGTCATTAGACGGTGGGAGGAAACCGAAGTACCCGACAAAAATCCCGTAGGGTCACGGCGAACGAACGGGCAAACCACACACAAAAATACACTCTAGCCAGGACTCGAACCCGGTCCTTCTCGCAGTGAGGCGGCGGCGCTGTCCACCGCGCCACCCTAAATATATAAAAAAAATATTTAAAAAAAGAAATGAAGAAGTGTTCCTGAGCAGGCACACGCCAACAGCGTGCCATCAATCCAGAGCCCTGGCCAAGAGACGCTATCTAAGGCCTTGACCTGGTCAATAAAGCAGAGATGCGAGTCCTGTTGGAATAATCCACACCTCTGCTGCAGCAGCAGCCAGACAGAGAATAAGGCGTCCGTGTTAGACCGCCCCCGGCCGAAACTACTTCGAATCTGGTTAATAAAAAAGCCAATCATTATACAACAGCCGTAGTTAATTCACTGCACGATTAAGGCCTCCCCATGATGCTGTCTTCTCTTGCAGTCCTGTGATGGAGTAATCTACCCGGCAACTGCACACGGGTTGATATAATTGTCACAGACTCGGGTCCAACTGCGCTACTGTCGTGCATTCGTGTCTGGCCCAATCCGTAATAAATTGGTATCGGCCTGGGGAGTGGAGTATTGCGATACTCCGATTGTCGCCCCCTACGTCATGTGTACCTCCCGTCTTGTTGACAACGTGCAGAATTATCGGTAATGAGTCGACATCTGGGTCAGCAATCATCCTGATCCAGATGTCAGATGCCCAGCCCAGCATATTCAAGTCCTACTTTTGCGGGAGTCTCGAGAAGATATTGTGGAGCATTCCTGAATATTCTTTGTATGTGTGTGTGGCCCCCCATCACTACTTAAGCCCATGACGCGAAGGCGGAGGTGAGTGTTCACAGACGGGCGCGCTGGCAGCGAGGGCATGGAGGGATGCTCACGGGCAATGAGACGAGGCGGATAGTCGGGACACCTCCACGCACGTGAACAGCGCGGCCAAGACAGCACGCCAGGGTGTGCCGTCTCGGGATGCGCACAGCCCTACCGCCGAGCCCCGTATCAAGAACACCTGCTGGTGTTAGGGCGCGCTGGGTGCGGAGACTGAGCGGGTGTGCGTGGAAAGCGCGGTGCCCCCCGCGCAATGCCAACAGGAGAGAATGCGCCCTGCCAATGGGAAATGCACTTGTGTGTGACGGCGTGGGGTTTGGAACGCGAGCTGCGGTGACCTGCATCGTCAGCCACGGCATGTGAATGGACCGGCATCGACATGTCCCCCCCTCCCCCTCTGATAAGCACTCGACACACACGTACACACACACCTGCTCCACGGACAGAGAGCTAAAGATGCACCCACACCGGCGTACGAGTCGCGGTAGTGACGGTCGGACGCGCGGCTTTTTTTCGGAAACACAGCAGCGGTTTTCCTGTGGAAGCAGTGTCCAACGGCATTGACGCCTGGGTAGCCTAATCTGCACCCACCGGGCTCTTCACCACGACTCCTACGATCTGGGAGCCCCCGTGTTGCAGACGATCTCGATGCGACTCAGGTTATTTTACACTGAGCACATCTGCCCCACCACCTCCGAACGGGTGCCACATTCAATCCATCTCCTTCGTCGAGGTACTCTCTGACACGTTCCATTCTTTGGCCGGCACTCAATTAGGATTCTGTTAACTAGCCATGGGCGGCGCGGTGGTTTCCCAGTGGGTAGCGCTGTCACCTCACAGCAAGAAGGTCCCAGGTTCGAATCTCGCCTCGAGTGCCTTTCTGTGTGGAGTTTGAATGTTCTCCCCGTGTCCACGTGGGTTTTCGTCGGGCACTCCAGTTTCCTCCCATAGTACAAAATTCATGCTGCTGCATATGTTAATTGGCTCGCAGACTAAATTGCCCGCAGTGCCCGGCGATGGACTGTCGTCCCATCGTGGGTATATCCCTGCCTTACGCCCTGTGTCTGCCGGGATAGGCTCCGGCTCACTGCGACTCTGTACAGGACTAAGCGGTTTCTGACAATGAGATTGGATGAACCGGTAACATTGTAAACAATTCAGCCACTCCAAACGGAATGGAAGATTTCCTCCATTCCATCACCTGTGGGATTATTATTTTTACTGCACGTCACCTGGAGCGTGACAACATGACAAGACACCCCATGTAGATTTCATTGTTTATATTTGTTGCTAACAGGACGCGTATCAGCCAGCCACCAACAATGTTTTTCCTCCCAATAGGTTTTTAACGTAACTTTAATTCAAATAAAGTGGCACCAATGCCAACGGAGATACGTTCAACAGAATGTGAAGTTAAATGTTGACGTCTATTTGCCCTTGGCAAAAAAAAAATATCTGTCGGCTGTCACACGAACAACTGCCATTCTTTATTTAACAAAAAATGTCTCGGGTAAGGCACATACTAATGTATGGCTTAGCCTCGAGTCTTTTAACCTTTTCAAAGCCCTTACAATAGGCGCCCAAATAACGGAGCAAATGATGATAAGTCTGTAAATGTTATGGCGATTAACACCGGCAGACAAAGAGATACGTCACGCAACAAAAAAAATTCAATCAACACGAAATGACATCAGATTTTTACGCAATTAAAGATCGAGAGGCTGACAAGAATGCATTTCAGTTTGTGGATGGCATGGGGCCCTATTCACAACATTTTAATCTTTAAATGTTACATACTCCCACGCGCCTTTTCACAAATGTATTCATCAGGTGTCTTGCTATGACATAAAATTAGGTCTTAACACAGAGTGCGTTCCATGTGTCAGCGAATGGCAGTGATGAGGCTGCTTTCAATGCAGTCACACAAACGCAACCTGGGCCAGTGAAACATGAACAGACCGCGTTAGCTTCGGCATTGCTTGCTTCCATTTACCCTGGATTGATTGCAAGGATATCGACTGCCCGTAGAATTAGCTCTTGAAAAGCTCTCGAAGAAGCCCCCAGCAGCACGTGGAGCAAAACACCAGACACACAGGCCAGCATGGCACACGAGAGGGCGGCTTGGCCAGCTCAAAGCCCGGCTGCCTTCGTCTCCCCAAGTGCTGACATTTCAACTTTGCCAGTTACTCGAGGCGCAGCGCGCGAACCGCTGCGCCACCGCTCCTCACGCGCCACACCGCCACCCTCCCCATAATCATTTCTCATTACCCTGTGATGCAATCTGCGTAGCGCGCTCTGCGCGATGTGCGTCACCGCGGCATCGTTACTGGCGCCCGCTCTGCTTAGCGGGGTCTGCAGAACGGCGGTGTTAAGTGATGATGGTGCCTTCTTAAATAGTTTAGCGGAAATAAATCAACGACCTCATCGACCTTGTTTTTTTTCGTCGTCTGCCAGACAGGTTTCAAAATGGTTTTATTTGGTTTCACCTTCGAATTGCTTCTCAGAACCGTGCATTTTTTCCCCCCCAATTGGGATTCACTGTGAACGCCGACGTTATATAATGTGTAGGATATGCGATAACATACAGTTAACGTGTGCACCGGTTAACGATTATATAAACGGACTCTCGTAGGTCTTTGGCGAATATGACTCACGGCTTTCCGCTGTATGTGAAAGAGTTGTAAGTGTATCCTGTGGTTTTGCACCTATGTGCACACGAGACCGGGTTTGAAGAGCTCGTGCCAAACGGGCACGAGTGTTGGGTTTATCCTACGCTCTGAACCTGGGTGGCAAAATGCCATCCATCCATCTTCTTCCGCTTATCCTGGGCCGGGTCGCGGGGGCAGCAGTCTAAGCAGCGATGCCCAGACTTCCTTCACCCCAGACACTTCCTC
>JAZEWT010000014.1:4577955-4590016 GCA_036362905.1 Mordacia mordax
GCTCGGCGGAACGGCGTCGGATGTTCGATTCCGGAGCCCGCCGGGCCACCACCGAGATTGTCCGCCGTCTGGCGCTGTGCGTTTTTTGCAGCGCCGCTAACGAACGTAACTTTGCAGCCTGCGTGCCCTCAAGACTGCAAAGTAACGTCTACGTTAAAGCTCGGTTGCGATGTATGTCTTACGGACGAGTTCCATTCGCGTACATTGCCGTGCCGAGAGTACAACAAAACGGCAAAGGCGCTGCCCTGCAATTGCCCGCTCACATCACTGCTGGCAGAAGCGCCTCCGCTAGAGAATATCTCACCTTGATGATCGCTTGCAAAAAGCTGCTCTTTTGGGGATAGCCGCGTGGATGGCTCTCTCTCTCTCTCCTTCGCGAGGAAGGAGAGCCAAGGAGAGAGGAGGAGCGATCGACGCGGCTATCCTGAAAGAGCAGCTTTAGGAAGGAATCGTCCACATCAGGATATTTGACACTTTCTTCCACGCTGGCTGGATGTTGTTGAATCATAGTGATTAACGGGGAAGACTCGATAATCGTCCATTGAGCAATGCTTCGCTACGGCGCTGTGCATCATCAGTTCACGCTTCACCGTTGTCCATATTGACCAGCTTTGAAAGAGTTGGCGTACCCACACTTTATGCCACCAAACGCAGCCGGCAGATTGATTAACTCTGGCGGCACAGTGAGTAGCGCTGCAGCCTCCCAGGAAGAAGCCTCTCGGTTCGATTCCCGGTCCGGGTGCCTTTCTGTGTGGAGCTTGCTTATTCTCCACGTGTCGACGTGGGTTTTTCTCGCTGGGTTCACCGATTTCCTCTCGCAGTCCAGTGGTTAACTGGTCCTGACTAAATTGCCCACAGTGCCTCGAGTTGTTGCTACTTGCCTCTCTCTGCTGGACAAGTGTTTAAAGGAGCTATATGGCTGAACGTTTCCTTTCCTGCGAGAATGTAAATAAATGATAGTGGAGAGCCCATTTATACTGCTGGCTAGACTGAGTAGGTGGGGACGGAGGTCATTAAGAACGGTGACCTTTGAGTCGCCTGCCGTTTCAGGAGACTGAACTGGTGACCTCTCCATTTCAACCCCAATGTGCTGGCTATCGCAAATGTCTTGGCCATCACACACACCACGGTCACATCCATAAATATGTAAATTGTGGACATATACTTAAGGGCAAAAATATTCAGCTTTACCAATTTTTTTTCAGTTCATGATTTTCAACCAAATATAATCAGGAAATTGCTTATTATTTTTTACAGACGATGCCAGATATTTATTGTATTACGACTATTAGAGATCATGGATGTTAAAACAGTGGATCTTAAATCGCCTGAAGTTTCATGCTCTTCAATTCAGTTTTTTAATACGGTACTGGGGCGACACGGTGGCCCAGTGGGTAGCGCTGTCGCCTCACAGCAAGAAGGTCCCGGGTTCGAATCTCGGCTCGGGTGCCTTTCTGTGTGGAGTTTCCGAGTTCTCTCCCCGTGTCCGCGTGGGTTTTCGCCGGGCACTTCGGTTTCCTCCCACAATCCAAAAAAAACCGTGCTGCTCCATAGGTTAATTGGCTTGCAGACTAAATTGCCTGCTGTGCCCGGTGATGAACTGGCGTCCTATCGTGGGTATATCCTCTGCCTTGCGCCCTGTGTCTGCCGGGATAGGCTCCGGCTCACCGCGACCCAGTACAGCACTAAGCGGTTTCTGACAATGAGATGAGATCACGGTACTGTGTGTTGAGCATAACCGCGCGAGGCAGGAGGCAAGGAGTACGCGGTGAGTTTCTCTTTGGCACCACCAATGCAGTCGAGGCTGCTTTACCATTGCGTTAACTCTGCAGACTTCACAGCTCAAGGCATCTCATAATTCCGATGTGCGCTCACGCATGCGTCTTCATGAGAACAATAAAACACACACACGTGTCAGAGCTCAGGCTCAGACATCTGGTTAAGAGTCAAAACGTAAACTTGTCTATGGTGTTAATTAGCGTTTTTTTTCTTAAAGGGCGTATGAGAACAACTTTGCAACCAATTTAAAATACACATTCATGAATGTTAAACCACCATCTCCTTTTGTAAACACTGACTCTTCAATAATGGAGCGAGGTCCAGTGATGCGTTGATTCATAAAATCACATGTGTTCTCAAATCCATTATGCGCCCCATTGCGCACTAAAAACTATGATTTAAATTCATAATCGCTGCATGTAATGGGTTCAAGTCATCCCTGCAGACACGGCAGGTGCGTTTGATAATTCTGGCCATTCTCCCCGATGTAAACAAATAGGTCAATTATTGATTCGAATGATCCGGGCCCGGCGATGGACCGGCGTCCCGTCGTCGGGTGTATTCCTGCCTTACGCCCTGTGTTTCCGGGATAGGCTCCGGCTTCACCGTGACCCTATATAGGATTAAGCGGTTTCAGATAATGAGATGAGATGAGATGATGATCCGGTGTGAACTTGGTAGAGAATCTAGATGTAGAGGGTGAAACCATGAATGATTATCTTAAATCAATTCACTAACCCCTGTCCAGTCGGCAATAGCGACGGATGCAGGTCACGTGCATTGGGGTAAAGTGTGGGTTTCGTGGAAGAGTAGGCCAAGCACGCCCTCCAGGGAAATCTCCAGAGCTATCTCGAAACCGCGGCTATAGTCAGGCACTGCTCAGATTAATGGCATTGGCGGTCTCAGGAGAGTACACACACACACACACCGAGTGGAGAACACACACACACACCGAATAGAGAACACACACACACACCGAGTAGAGTGTACACACATACACACACCGAGTAGAGTGGACACACTCACACACCGAGTAGAGTGTACACACATACACCGAGTAGAGTGTACACACATACGCACACAGACACACACACACCGAGTAGAGTGTACACACATACATACACACACCGAGTAGAGTGTACACACATACACACACACACCGAGTAGAGTGTACACACATACACACACCGAGTAGAGTGTACACACATACACACACCGAGTAGAGTGTACACACACACACACCGAGTAGAGTGTACACACATACACACACCGAGTCGAGAACACACACACACACCGAGTAGAGTGTACACACATACGCACACAGACACACACACATCAAGTAGAGTGTACACACATACACACCCACACCGAGTAGAGTGTACACACATACGCACACAGACACAGCGAGTGGAGCACACACACACAGCGTGTAGAGAACACACACACACATGAAATAGAGACACACCATGTGTGTGTGTGTGTCTGTCCGTTCTACGAGCACGGAGTGACGAAGTCACCTCGTGCACCGGTGCGAGATCGAATCATCGCATCGGTTCGAGCGTTTGTCGCGTGGCAGGAATCCCGCATCCGGAACGCGCCCGCTGTCAGAACAAACAGCTGTCTCACGCACAGCCGGAGATAGCAACGTCTCGGCGATGCCTTCATTCTGCAGTGGATTGATCCTGGCTGATGAGGATAAACACTGCGCGATTGATCTATCTTTGTGCTGCGTACAAATGAGCCACGACTTCGTTCGGCTGATCGCAGGATGGCGCGGCGCTGCATGCTGAAAAGCACAAAGACAATGATGAGAAGTACGTTTGTTTTCTAAAGACACACACTCCTGTGCGAAACTACGAAATGTCAAGGCTCTGACAGCGTTTGGGTCTGGAAACGGCGCTGAACCGATCCTCGGATCTTGACGAGTCTGATCCAGAAGGCCAAGAGATCGGGATATTTAACGGGTCAAGTTGTGCACGGTGAAAAGTCAAACTGCAACATTTCAGTCGCGTATTTTGTCTCTGACCGGAGAAATGGTTCGAAAATTCGACAGAGAAAACGTACAAACTGCACACGTATGTGGGAGGTGAAGTTTAAATGCACGCGTGCCATGAACAACACGGCTGAGCGAACGTGCTGAGCGCAGCCAAATCCGCAGCTCATGGTCTCATTGTGCATCTACAGGATGGTCCGGATCTCCCGTGACCCCGACAGCGTGGCGCAGCGGTAACATCTGCCCCGCGGAAAGAAAGCCCTGTCCTGGGCAGTTCGATTCCCGTCGAGGGCGCCTTTTCTGTGTGGAGTTTGGGTGTTCGCTCCCCGTTCTGCGTGGGGTTTCCTCCGGGATCCCCGGTTTCCTCCCACGTGGAAAAACAATAATACTCATTCATTATTGGTATGACGACATTGTCGTGTAGCGCAGCGTCTGGCAAATGATGGTGCCGGCTGAATGCATGGCTACCTTCCCCTCGCCTCTCTGTGGTTTCCTCCCCCCTCCATAATGATGTAAGTCGACCCGGATAAGGGCGTCTGCTAATTAATAAGTCGCAATAATATAATTGACTCCCAAAACATTCTTTTGCGTGCCTTCGCTCATTCATTTATTTTGAATAACCCCCATTCGTTCAATTCAGGTGGATGACACGAGTTCCTATGCCACCGAAGAAGGGATCATTGTGAGGAGCGTACGGGCTCGTTCGTGAAAGATCACACACCGGAGACAAAAATAAAAATAAAACCATGGTTGACGTTGGAGACGATATCTGTGAATGATTTCACAAAGGAGCTCTACCACAATGAACCGCGCTGAGCAGGAAACAGGAGCTGTTTGCCACGGAGTCAAATTTGGAGAAAAGCAGAGGATATCATTGGGGGCCACAAGACATTCGGAACACCCTCGACAATAATTAGAGCGAGCGAAGGGCAATGTGGCCACGCATGCTGTTTGGTCGCAAGGGTGGTGCAGCAGTAACATTGGAGTCTCGAGTGAATAAGTCCCTGCCAGAGGCGGTTCCATTCTCTCCTCGGTTCTCTCTCTCCTCTCTGGGTGTATTTTCTCGTTCGGGCGCGGCACGCGCTGGAGAAGACATGATGGACCGATGTGGCACACGGGGGACCTGGAGCCGAGCGGACTCGCTGAAGACTGGTAGCGACGGTGTCAAGATCGACCGATGTGGAGGAGGATCGCGAAGGACGCGCCGGGGGCCCAGTCGGAGGCAGTCGCCCTCCAACAACAACGGAGGTTCGGAGGAGCGACGCTCACAACAACGAGCGGGAGAGCCAGGCGGCGAAAACACAGCCAGATGGCACAGTCGGGAGCACAGGTGGTACATTTACCTGTCATCTCAGTCAGACAACCCTTAACACCTGGGTCTGTCCCGTGACCTGTCAGCGAGCCTTCGACACTCTACATGGCCCCAAGGTACACCTGGCCTGGCACAGGCGCGGTGGTGACGTCACTGCCACTTAGTGGCGAATGGCGGTTGTTGTTGGTTTTCGCCCCCAGCACTGCGTGGGTTTCCTCCGGGTAGTCTCAGATGTCCTCCTCCTCCTCCTCCTCCCACAACAGCAACAAAAACCTCATCAATGTATTGGCTGGTATAACGCACAGGGCACCAGTGTCTGGCTGCTTGGCGCCGGCTGACCGCGTGGCTTGACTCCCCCCACCTCCCTCTGCATGTCTCCCCGCGCCTCTGCGTAGTTCCTCTCTTCGCACGAACACTTTCGACACTGATATTCAATCACATCTGCCGCGCGTTATACATTTAATTAAAACATGCGTTGCGCTAAGCCCCCCAACCGCTCACCCCAGCCCCCCCCCCCCGTTCACCACCACCCCCCTACGTCGAGTACAGCAGCAGATGAATGATCATTATTTAGATGCTGAAAGGAAAAGTGTTTCAGTAATGCACCATGTCGGTGGATTAAAAATGTACTTGAACTGGAATGACACGAATTCATTCATTGTACTTCAATCCGTGGTATATTTCAATGACAGCTTATGTTCTACTTGTTTCTCGGTACAGAATAGATTTTGCTTGGCGAGCGATGGTAATTACACCGTGCAAGGATGACGAAGACACGTGTAACCTCACGTCGTTGTTGTTGGCGTGCCGTTCCCTCCGTAGCTCTGTGCAGCGCTTTGTGACCCTCGGGTGAAAAGCGCTCTGTAAATGCAATTATTGTTATTGTTATTGATTCAGAAGCTGATTGCGTTGAAGAGCTTTGCTAAAACCTACACAGCATGCGTGGCAGTTTGATATTTGAACGCTTCGCCGGCGCAGTAAAGGTAAGGGGATGAAAGAGGCGCAGCTCTGCAATATCTGCCAGCAGATGGACAGTGAAGGGAGCTCGTGAGAGCCACACTGGAAGGTATTTTGGTCTACTCTTCCACGCTTGCCCTGTGTCTCAGAAGAGGCCGGCGCACCCACACTTGGCTTATTAATGACAATAAATAATACACCTGTATACAATAAACGAAAGTGTGTTTTGTTGTTGTACAAGTTAAAATAAAGAGGACTTCCTTTACAATAAGCCAGCATAACAACCCAATGTATCCCCGGCACGCCATGGCCTTCTGGTGAAAGGAGAAACTACAGAGGCTTGGCGATTTTTCATTCAGTCCGGTTTGTAATATTCCGTGAGCCCCGGACACTCCTCGCTAGCAGCCGTTCTTCAAAGCGCGCACGAACTGGTGTCAGCCACATGAGTTAAGTGAGCGTTGTGTCAAAGCAGAAATGAATAAGCAAAGGAACATAAATAATGGCAGGGGTTAATTCGAAGGGGTCACAGGATATCGGGACCACCGTGTGGATGATAGTGTCGGCATGCGTGGCGCCTGCATTTCCTACCGATCCAGAGCGCATGAGCGATGAGTCTGCATGCGGGTTAATCAATGCACGATCCTTTGTGGTTGTAACCCTATTGACTTAAGTGGTACAACTCGCATCATTGAGACAATCAGAGAGGTTATTAGATTACTTTTTTTTTCTCTCACTGATATAAATCCCAGACCAAACTTGGATATGCGAATGTGTTATTCGTTCGACAAGAAAAACAAACAAACTATGCTTTAAAACTGAAGCATTGTGTGTGTGATCCAACAGCCTACGATGCTGTCATTCAAACATGTCAAATGCACAGTCAGTTCAGCATCGACACCCGCTTAATCCTGTACAGTTTCGTGGGAGGACGGAGCCTATCCCGGCAGATAGAGGGAGCAAGGCGGGGCTATACCCAGGATGTGACATCAATACGTCTCAGGGCCACTCTCTTTTTTTGTTGGGAATTCACTCGTCAGGCCAATTAGCAGAGGCAACATCGTGTTGTTCGACGGAGGGAGGAAACCTGACTACTCAGCAAGAAAACCTCACGCGAACACAGAGAGAACACGCAAGCGCCAAGCACAAAGTAACCACAAATATATGATTATTATTATTGCTTAACATAAAATGTCCTATTCCCGGCTCGGGTGCCTTTCTGTGTGGAGTTAAAGTGTCCTCTCCACGTGTCTGCGTGGGTTTTCGCCGGATACTCCAGTTTCCCCCCCTTCCCCACTATCCAAAGATACGCTCCTGCCCAGGTGAATTGGCCTGCTGAGTTAATTGCCCCAAAAGTGTGCTCTGCTATATACTGGCGTCACATCCTGGGTATCCCCCCGCCTTGAGCCCTCTGTCTGCCGGGATAGGCTACAGCCCCCTCGCAAACCTGTACAGGATTATGTGGGTTTTGAGCATGAATGAATGAATAAAAGACACGTATAGCGTGTGTGTGTGTGTGTGTGCGTTAAACGCTCTTTGAATGACTACAGGAAGATTGTCCTCAAATTTTGGCTGTCAGTTTTTCCAGAGTAAAATTTGCTTCCCAAATTATGGCCCCGATCTGACTTTGGGAACGACCAGATGCCATACAGGCGTAATAACATCGTTGCGTCAATTGAGACGGGCACATTTTTGGCATGATGTACAAAAAAATCAAGCTTTTTAAATTGTTAACCGACAAAACGCAACTCTTGCACCCGCGTCATTTTTGATGGGCAAATAAACCAGTTATTTGCATGTGTACGGCCCATTTCACTGAGAAGGTCCCGAGGCACTGCTGCAGGAAAATGTGTGGAGAGGTAAACACGCGGTCTGTCGGCTTCAGCCCAGAAAATCTGACAACCCGGAGGAAACCCACGCAGAACACGGGGAGCGCACGCAAACCACCGCGCAGAAAGGCGCCCGGGACAGGAATCGAACCGCATCGGGCAGGTCCTGTTTTCTGTAAGGCGCAGATGTTGCTACTGCGAAACAGACGTTCAGATTTTTAAAGTGAAAATGCCGTCAAACAACGCGGTTATGCCTTAAAATGCTTCCAGAGCCACATGGTCCGTTTTGCTCGCAGGTATAATAATAATTGCACGTCTCGAGCGCTTTTAACCCGAGCGTCACAAAGCGCTGCACAGATGCAATGGGATAGCTTCAGAAAGCATCAGCCCACCACTTAAACCTGCAGCCTTGCTAAGGCTGCAGCTGCGCTGCAGAACATATGTTTGTCATGTGGGGCATCGCAACTGATCCAGAGGCGGAGGAGTGGTCATCGCTGCTACGTCTGTGATCCAAACAAGCCAGAGTCGGTTCATATCCTGGCCGCGAACACGACCTCAAAGCGACAAATTGGATCTGCAATTGGTCTCGCCCTCGCCTAGGGTGACTCGGTCGTAACAGCGAGCAACTTGCGGGCGAGTGGCTCAACTTAAAAAATCGGCGCCGCCGCTGAGACGAAGCCGTGAGCGATGGTCCGCGATACGGCTGCGCGCCCTATCCCTGCCTTAAGAGGTGCTCGCTAACGGCACTCGCCGAGGCCGCGTGTTAGCGTGTACACAAACGAGATATTTAATTGCGTCTACCCGTGAGCGAAGCTAATTAGAGTCCATGGACTGCACATGCAGGCAAACTCTGACGCAATGGCCGCGATGCACTGTGTAACCCGGTAATGATTGCGTCAGTCGAATCAATTTAATTAGAATCGTGCCAGGGTCCTCCCTTCAATATCCACCGCATCGCATGTTGGCGGTTGTATCGCTCGGAAAATGCAGCCGGCGGGACCCGTGCGGTGCATCGTCGTTCAAGGCACAAAGTGAACGGGGTCGAGGGCGGTTCATGATAACAATTGCACTTCTGCAGCGCGTTTCACCCAAGGGTCACAAAGTGCTGCACAGAGCTGCAGAGAGAACGGCGCGTCAGCAAGAGCAACGACATGAGAATCGCAAATGAGCAGCAATAACGGCATGTCAACAACAACAACGACATCAGAACAGCTAACTGAAAGTCAAATAATGGCTATAATTTAGAGGACACAAATTAAGCAATAAAAAAAGAGAATTGTTTAGCAATCAATGTTCATCATCCCAGCATGACAATGAGCCGCATTAACAGTCCGAGCCAGAGGACTTGAAAGCCTTACGTAACACGTGAGCCTTGAGACGAGTTATAACACCATCACAATTTATAACGCGTGGCACTAGTTATTCGCCCAGTGTCGAAGGCATTCGTTCGGAGGCGCGAGGCAACTGAGACGTAACGAGAAGGCAGACAAGTGGTTTGCCTGCGCCAACATGCGCTACACTCTGGATGCTAGATATTATTACGTGAACGGCCAATCAACGGGGGATTTGTTTTCATCACAGGAGAAAACCCACGCATAACGCGGAGAGAATGCATGAACTACACGCACAAAGGCGCCCGAGGCATAACTCTAAGGACCAAAGCGCTACAATGTTCTGGCCTCTTGCTCTCGTTACACGAGAAGTTGGTTCATAAACAAGCGCAGGTCATCACAGTGACGAATATCCACGCATGGGTCGTGCCATTCTGTTACCATGGCGTTACCCAGAGGTCACTATCGCGTCATCAGCCTGTAACTTCTTCCCTCTGCTCGCAATCGTGATTTGCCGCTCCCATGTCGCCGTTCCCATGTCGCCGTTGCTGTTGACGCGCCGTTCTCTCCGCAGCTCTGTGCAGCGCTTTGTAGCCCTCGGGTGAAAAGCGCTCTAGAAGTGCACTTGCTATTATTATTATGATTTGAGTGGGCGGAGTGAATTCAAGTAAAACGAGTCGTCTGCACCCATGTAATGCAATTATTATGAATTATTATATAGCAGACGCCTTTATACAGGGCGACTCACATCATTGTGAGGTGCAGTGAGGAAACCACAGAGAGGCGAGGGGAAGGCAGCCATGCATTCAGCCGGCGCCAATGAAATTCATTCACTGCATTAACTTGGGTGCAGTGAGCAGCGTTGCTACCTCACAGCAACGAGCTCCCGGGTTCGGTTCCTAGCTCGGGTGCCTTTTGCGTGGAGTTTGCGTGTTTTCCCTGTGTCCGCGTGAGTTTTCGCCGGGTACTCCTGTTTCCTCCCACCGTACAAAGACACGCTGCGGCGAGGGTAATTGGCCTGCTGAGTAAATTGACCCCCATCCTCCCCCTGCAAAAACAAAGTGCCCTGCGATGTGCTAGCCTCACATCCTGGGTATAGCCCCGTCTTGTGCCTGATGTCTGCCAGGATAGTCTCCGGTCCCCCGCGAACCTGTATCGGATTTAGCGGGTACTGGTACTGAACTGATGAGTGTGGTTCGGTGAGGGCAGGGAAGATGCGAGGATAGCTCAGACGTTCAATCACCACGGGCACTAGCCGAGGCAGGGAATTGAACCTAGGTTGCCAAGTGCAGAGCGCTGTGTGTGCGTCGCGTTTGTCCAGCAAGCGTGCTGCAGATTTACAGTTTGTAATTACATTCTCATCTCCCATCTCACTGTCAGAAACCGCTTAGTCCTGTACAGGGTAGCGGTGAGCCAGAGCCTATCCCGGCAGACACAGGGCGCAAGGCAGAGGACATACCCACGATGGGACGCCAGTCCATCATCGGGCACTGCGGGCAATTTAGTCCGCAAGCCTGTGGGAGGAAACCGCAGTGCTCGGCGAAAACCCACGCAGACACGGGGAGAGAACACGAAAATCTCCACACAGAAAGGCACCCGAGCCGAGATTCGAACCCGGGCCCTTCTTGCTATGAGGAGGAGGCGACAGCGCTGCCCACTGGGTCACCGCGCCGAATTCAGAAACGCGCTCTCCCAAAAGATCCGCTATGGAAAGTGATTCTCGAGCCGCGGACACTTACATCGGGACACGGGCATCTGTTATTTGACCGAACGTCACATGTTCAGAAACAGATGGCAATTAATGAGAATGCGTCATGCAGGAAGGTTGGAAATAATCGCGCTCAGCTGGGCAGAGAGAATGCGCGCTCGAAGAGAAAACTGCCACGAGGCGAGTTGATTCGTTAATGACATGTGTACAGTGCGTGCACACATTAATTATACAGTGTACACGAGCAAGGCTCTCGTTCTAGGGCATGATGCTATTAACCTCTGTGCTTGCGTACGAATGTTAGATTTGCCTTTGAATTTCACATCCGCGTGGTTGAAATTTTAAATTTGCACTTCACTCCAGTGAGATTTAATTTCCATTTCATTAAAACTCGCCGTGTGTGTGTGTGTGTGTGGAGACGCACAATATTGTGCTCTGTTTGTGAATTCGGTATTTACTTTATGTCGCTATGATTCACAATGGATGAAAAAAAAGGTGTTTCAATTGCCCTTGATTGCGCGGAATCCCTGCTTGGAAAAACAGGCGTTCAGTATTAATGGGCTCTCGTCAGGTTCTAATATATTTACTGTAGCATAACTCCGGCCCCTTGCGAAGTTGTACAAGATTAAGCGGGTATTGATTATGAACGAATTAATCACTGGTATGCAAGTCAATGCATTCGCTATCGACGTCAGCGGTAAATATTCACTCACGCTCCCTTAATATTCCTGAGCCATCTCCGCGCGTTCGGGATTTCAGTCTCTCCGCAGAACAACCGCCGTTGTTGCTCCTCGCATCGTGTCCGGTGCTCGCTGGGAGCAAAACGGAGCGGTTGAACTCCGCGTGCTGGAGTGTGGAAGCGGGCGCGGCCACGCAACGGCCGCTGCCGCTCGCTCGACGGGATCACTTGGCATCACAGAGATGCGCAATCGGAGCGCGGAATGACCGAGCAGAGGACATCCCCCGGTCTCCTCTTACTGTCTCGCGAAGTCGGCCGCGCTCTACACGAGCAACGAGGGTCCCACACAGCCGGCAATCATCATCGCGATCGGGTTTCGCTGTCGCCTGATGACCCGCGCGGTGACTCTGTTCTATACAAGCCTCGAAAAGCCGTGCCGGTGACGTCAGTGGATGGAGAGGTTAACCACCCCCCCC
>JAZEWT010000014.1:4634444-4644672 GCA_036362905.1 Mordacia mordax
CCGCAGTGCCCGGCGATGGACTGGCGTCCCATCGTCAGTATATCCTTGCCTTGCGCCCTGTGTCTGCCGGGATAGGCTCCGGCTCACCGTGACCCTGTATAGCACTAAGCGGTTTCAGACAATGAGATGAGATGAGACATTTGCACCGTGACCAACAGAAGGCTCGCACTCAGTGCCGTCATGTTGGTGCGCGGTGTCGCTGTCCTTTTCTACAGACGCTCACGCGTCCGCCCCATTCGCGTATCCGCCCGCACCGCCATCGCTGGCCGGCCCGATGGGCGACGCCGTGCGCTCTGCACGCGGTGCGCTGAGCGCCGCACGACGCAGGTAAAACGTGGACTCGGAAGAGGTTTTTTTTTCCAAGACCACGGGAAAATTCCCACGCGCTGCCGCGAGCGTGAATTCTGTGTTAAATCCCTTCGCCAAGCCCGACGCGGGCGAATCTCAAAATCACACCGCGTCACTCACGCCATTCACCCAACCCACTCGTCTCCACGTGGAGCTTTGTGTGTCCCAGAAGATCCATTGTAAAAAAAAAAGTAGGTCAACGTTTACTGGCAGTACATCTATCTTAATCATTCTCAGCCACTACTTGATCTACCAATTACGTGCAGCGAGGCCATTTCATGTTTTTTAATTAACACTAATGATGCCCTGGAGTGTGCTTTTATTGCTTGCAATGTAGCGATGATCTCATCTCATTGTCAGAAAGCGCTTCATCCTGTACAGGGTCGCGGCGAGCCGGAGCCTATACCACAAGACACAGGGCGCAAGGCAGGGATAGACCCACGATGGGACGCCAGTCCATCACCGGGCACCGAGAGCAATTTTGTCTGCAAGTCAATTAATCTATGCAGAAGCATTGTTTTTGGACTGTGGGAGGAAACCGGAGTGCTCGGCGAAAACCCACGCGGACACGGGGAGAGAACATGCAAACTCCGCACAGAATGGCACCCGAGCCGAGATATGAACCCGGGACTTCTTGCTATGAGGCGACAGCGCTAACCACTGGGCCACCGTGCCGCCGATATAGGAAGTACATTCTTATCAGTTTCTGCGATTAACTTCCTGTTTTCAGGATGATATTTGAATGTTTCTTTGCAACACGATAGAATAATAGCAATGCTGTTCATCGTATGTCAATGCCTTAATATGTGTAGTTAGCCTGTTCTCGCCGTGTCTACGTGGGTACTCCTCTTTCCTACCATAGTCCAAACACATGCTGTCTAGGTTGACTATCCCACTGACCAAATTTCTCACGGTACCCTGAGACGTTGTAACTTACTTACTCCTCTCCGCTGGACAACCGTTAAGAACAGCTTCATAGCTCAACGTTTCCTATAAGCTTTTAAAAATAACGTCACAAACCAACATTTGGAAATACGGTACAAATTAGCGAATTTGAAAATAAACGCCAAAGACCGCAGCCTTTTCTCCTCTCTCGCGACTTAAACTTCACGTGAGAAATGGAATATCGCTTGGCCTGACCTGCGTATAATAAACACCACCGTGTGCCACCGTGCAATTATCTCGATGCCACGCGACCAAGTCCATGGGATTAATGAGTCCTTGACGGAGGAGCGGGCGTGACACTCGCCTCGTAGAGGGCACTGTTTTGCCGCTTCGCGATGCTGACCCAGCCAGCTTGACGCCCGCCGCGAGAAGGTGGCTTTTGTGTCGCGCAGATGCACCGGATGCCCTGGCGCTGGGTTTAAACGTCTCGTCCAAGTGAGGAAAGCACTCTCGTCTGCGGGGTTTATTCCGACGCTGCACGTGTTTCGTGTCGGGTAACGCGCGGCCGCAGCACACTGCGCTGTGTTTGTGCGATCAGCGCGACGTGCCGCAGAATTAACTGGCACCCTGGGTTTTGCCAACAATCACATTCTTTACTGTCCTCCGTCTGGCCTTAAGAGATGCTCGCAGACACCACTTGCCCCAGCAGCCTATAGGGCTCAACAAGAGATCGATTCAACATCTGCCTAAAGTTTTAAGTTTAAAAGCAGAATATAACAGCGTTATTTGTGTTTGCTTACAGAGCTTTGCTAACACACTGCCGATTAGGCCTTGCCATGGCATGTGGCTCATGCCAGGATTGTTCGAACATACATCACTCGGCTGGTCAGCGTGGCTCGGTGAAAGGAGGACCCAGGAACAGGTTGGACATCGCCTTCGTATTTCTATCGGACATGGAGAGTCGCTCGCACAGAGCAAAGCTGCGACACAGCTCACATACGACTCCTCACTGCCCAATCATTAGGTTTAATCATTGGGCAGTGATTAGGTTTAACTTGCAAGTAGTCACTTTGTAGTTACTCGCAACGCGCCAACACATTCCACGGTTACGAGCAAAGGCCAGTAAAAGTTTTTTTCAAATGCAGCCGTAAGATACTGTTGAGATAAGTAGCTCTTTTGTAACAGTTGTCTAGTGGGGATGGGTAAGCAAATAACATCTAAGGGCATGCGCAGGGGGGGGGTATTAGTCAGTGATAATTAACCCACGCCTTCAACAAGTCTTGTGTTTATTGCAAGCTGTGCTTCGAGACAATTGTTGTTCCACTTAAATGTGCTGGGCAGAAAGTAGAAAGCAACATTATCAAGGTTCTTTTTTTTTCTCTCGCAAAATAAAAATTAACTTATTCTTAGGCTTAACGTAAGCACGGGCACTCGTGATACTTTGCTTGAAAGCAATGTGGGTGGATGATAAATATAAGTAAAATTCAGTTCTGTCCTCACAAATGTGTTTCGTCCATTGTTCCATTTCTTTTCTTGATCAATATCAATGAGCAAAACGCTTGACTGGTTTGTACCTTTTGTGTCTCATCAGCTTAGACAAATTCCGTTTGAAAATATTGATCCGGAAAGAAGAAAACATTAGGCTGATGCATTGAAACAGATTCTACATGGGTTAAGCCGTTAATGACGTTGGTAGGCACATTAAAGTGTTCCGGATTAATTGGAAGGAGGCTGATATGGCCAGATCATGCTGGAAGTCTGCAGTCGACTTGGCCTTATGAGTAACGGGGAAATACGTAGAATTGGGAATCTGCCCTTAACAAAAAAAAAACCTGCCTCGTGACATCTCATTAACGTATTCTTTGGGTCACGACGCATGGTGATGCTGCCGAGTTGC
Source organism: Mordacia mordax (assembly GCA_036362905.1). NCBI lineage: Eukaryota > Metazoa > Chordata > Hyperoartia > Petromyzontiformes > Petromyzontidae > Mordacia > Mordacia mordax. Next base: position 4,637,575 of record JAZEWT010000014.1, read on the forward strand.
AGTCGTAATTGCGCAGACTTTTGTCAAAGTCTCCGCGCACACCTCGCCAGGAGTGTTCGACCATACGTCACCAAACTGGACGGTGCGGATTGATGGCAGAGCAGAGGAGGAGGCCCTGACTCTGTCTGACACCACCGCTCCCGTTCCAGTCAGAGTCAGCCAGGGCTGCGACTGGAACTCGGAAGTTGAGATTTTTAGGGCAGTGCGCTGTACGCGTCACTACTCCTACACGAAGCATCGCTCAATGGGATGAATTAAAACATCTCATCTCATTATCTGAAACCGCTTAATCCTATATAGGGTCACGGTGAAGCCGGAGCCTATCCCGGAAACACAGGGCGTAAGGCAGGAATACACCCGACGACGGGACGCCAGTTCATCGCCGGGCATTGCGGGACAATTTTAGTCTGCGAGCCAATCAACCTATCCAGGAGCATGCTTTTGGACTGTGGGAGGAAACCGGAGTACCCGGCGAAAACCCACGCGAACACGGGGAGAGCATGCAAACTCCACACAGAAAGGCACCCGAGCCGAGAGATTCGAACCCGGGACCTTCTTGCTGTGAGGCGTCAGCGCTAACCACTGGGCCACCGCGCCGCCCGAATTAATTAAAACATGTTATTTAACATGTTTTTTATTCGTTCCATATACATAGTTCTGTAGACGAGCATACACCTTTTTTTTTGAGAGGGGGTAAGTGGTAAATAATGAGGGCCTAATTCGTGACGGAAATTGAAGACTATTAAATAAAAATCACTCGATGCTCCTGGCACTGACGATCCTCAAAAAAACATCGGTTGGACCATCGACCTGACGGGGCCAATGCACGCATCTGCCCTCCACGAATTGGCAAATCAAGAGAACTCAGAGTGGTGGGTCGTGGCCACGCACCATCTGGTGAACCACTGCAGTCTCTGCTCCTTCGGCGGTGGAAGAGGAGGAGGGAAGACCGCAGGAACGCTCGCTTCGCTTTGCCATCGAGTTTCTGGCCGCGGAGTTACACGCGAGGAAACGATTGAAGGAGTTCGCCAGCGGAAAACATTTTGGCGGGCGCCGCGTTCCATAAATTTTAAAGAGAGAAAGTTTTTCACCAATTAATTAATGAGTTTGTGTTTTTTTTTTCTCACCCCTCTCAGTCGTCGGAAGAAACTGGAGAACTCGGGGGGAAACCCACGCAGAGCACGGGGAAACATACAAACTGCACAGAGCAAGGAACTCGAGCCAGTAATCGAACCGCCTCTTCAGCCGTGATTCTGTTTTTGCAAGGCGCGGATGTTACCGCTGCATATCCACGGCATCGCTCCCTATTAATATAAAAATAAATATGTAAGTATAAGCATGGTTGACAGGAAGGAAAACTGCTTGCCTGCGCTTTGTTACCCTCGGGTGAAAAGCGCTTCAGAAGTGTAATTATTATTATTCATGAAATTTGTCAAGATTTATTTTAATTGGTATTTTGTGTCCTTCATTGATTTATAGTCATTATTTAACCTGATCGATCTTCTCGTTGTTGACATGCCGTGCTCTCTACAGCTCGGTGCAGCGCTTTGCGACCCTCGGGTGAGAGCGCTCTGTCAATGAAATTATTATTATTATTATAACGAGTGCCCTCCTCCGCTGCTCCCAGGAAATGTGCAATGGCTTTGTGTACTGTAATGATGTGTACTGTAGCGATTTTTGCAATTGTACTGTTGTCCACGTCATCGGACGATTTCCAAGTAGTTGTTTGACAAGGCTTGACCCTGATGATAAGACAAAGAAGGTCGCAATCTGTGGTCCGGAAAGGCTGATGTGCAAAGACAAAATATTGGTGATTGGTGAGACGAATTGGTTTTATATTGGCTCTTAAAAACCAGGGGACACAGTCAGTTTGACATAGCGCACCACTACATTATTCGTTGGTGTCAATTACACGTAGGTTGCTTTTAAACGGATCTTGGATATCAGTTAAATGCGTTTTCCCGAGCGCACAATGTGTTTAAATGTATCGGGGTTTGTTGTGGATGATGCTCTTTACGATTCTCTCACGGCATACATTGGTTTAGATTTTGCAACAGATGGCTGAGTGTTGACATCGCTGATCATTATATCTGGGTAGTTTGCTGAAAATAGTTTTATATTTATAAAAAAAACAAAACTTGCCTGCGCAGTGTTTGCATGATTAAACCGGACGTGTTTACCCACCGCTGCTTTTACACAGCAACCAAGCAACAAATATCAAGATTTATATAAACACGCCGTGTTATAATTACCCGGACATTTACCATCGCGCTATAATTGCACGCCCACAAAACACACAGCTGTTCTTTCGGGACAGCCGTTTCGAGCGTTCCTTCTCCCTCGCCAATCGACGCCTTGACGAACTCACATCAGTACACAAACAAAACCAGATGCTGAGTCATTGTTTTGCTAAACATTAATATTTGTGCACTGTACATGAGTTTCCGTCATGCCATTTTACTTTCCATCCGAGAATGCTGTATCAATCCACGGTTTAACGGTGCATGACAAACCGCGAGCATACTGCACAATACCATCTCATCTCATAGTCAGAACCGCTGAATCATGTACAGGATCGCGGTGAGCCGGGGCCTATCCCGGCAGAGGCAGCGATATACCCTGAAAGGGACGCCAGTCCATCACCGGGTACTGAGGGCAATTTAGTCTGCGAGCCTATGCAGCAGCATGTTTTTGGACTGTGGGAGGAAACCGGAGTGCCCGGCGAAAACCCACGCGGACACGGGGAGAGAACATGCAAACTCCACACAGAAAGGCGCCCGAGCCGGGAATCGAACCCAGGACCTTCTTGCTGCGAGGCGACAGCGCTACCCACTGGGCCACCGTGCTGCCCATTGAGCAATACCGCAATGATGATGTTCAACAAGACTTACACAGTTTGTCCAGCAGGTGTCACTGTGGAAATCAAGCTGAGAGAGTAATCGGTCTCAGACTGCCGATGCGTACGGTGTCTGGGCAGCGCTCAGCCTCACACGGCGAGACAATAGCAGCACAATTAACTTGCCTTTCTCTCACTCAGGTCTAGGGAAGTGCCATCATTCACAAAGTTAGTTTAAAACTCTGCTAAAAAAACCCTGCCTGTTGGTTCGACAGGCGCCGTTCGTGGCTCATCTCATCTCATTATCTGAAACCGCTTAATCCTATATAGGGTCACGGTGAAGCCGGAGCCTATCCCGGAAACACAGGGCGTAAGGCAGGAATACACCCGACGACGGGACGCCAGTCCATCGCCGGGCATTGCGGGACAATTTTAGTCTGCGAGCCAATCAACCTATCCAGGAGCATGCTTTTGGACTGTGGGAGAAAACCGGAGTACCCGGCGAAAACCCACGCGGACACGGGGAGAGCATGCAAACTCCACACAGAAAGGCACCGGAGCCGAGAGACTCGAACCCGGGACCTTCTTGCTGTGAGGCGTCAGCGCTAACCACTGCGCCACCGCGCCGCCTGTTCGTGGCTGTGCTGTAGTAGAATTCATCCCATGCGTTGACGCTCTCGCCCGTGACTGCTATCGTCCGCATGAGCCGTAGGTTCTGCGAAGTCTCCTATTATCCGCACATTCCTCTCATTCATTAACCGTACGTTTTCTCCCGTTTCGCTTCCCGCGTTCGAGGCGCGAGGGGGAACGCTCGACAGGGCTATCCCGAAAGAGCGCCTCGTGACAGCGATTCTCAGAATCATAGACGTGAATTCCCGCGTGATGTATTGGTCATAGCGACTGATTTGGTCAAGAAAGCATTAATGGGGTTCATTTGTTAAGGCTGTTGGCGTGAAAACTCATCTCGTTGTCAGAAACCGCTTAGTCCTGTACAGGGTCGCGGTGAGCCGGAGCCTGTCCCGGCAGACACAGGGCGCAAGGCAGGGATATACCTACGATGGGACGCCAGTCCATCACCGGGCACTGCGGGCAATTTAGTCTGCAAGCCAATTAAATTATGCAGCAGCGTGTTTTTAGGACTATGGGAGGAAACCGCAGTGCCCGGCGAAAACCCACACGGACACGGGGAGAGAGCATACAAACTCCACACAGAAAGGTTCCCCGAGCCGAGATTCGAACCCTGGTCCTTCTTGCTGTGTGAAGCGACAGCGCTAACCACTGGGCCACCGCGCCGCCCTGGTGTGTAAACTCTTACACTTTATGCGGACAAACGAAACGACCAACTGGCTGCGTGGTGTCTGCGAGAATGGCTTCGAAGGCGCAGAGTTACCTTCTGCACACCACCATGCCTGGGCACATGATGACCATGACGGCACGCATAGAAGTTGTGGGATATTTGGTGGGCAACATAATAATAATAATGATGGTAATTGCACTTCTAGTGCGCTTTTCACCCGAGGGTCACAAAGTGCTGCACAGTGCCGTGGAGAGAACGGCGCGTCAGCAACAATAAACTAAAGCGGAAGAGTCGATTGTTGTGCTGCACTTTGTGATCTATGCTCCCAGAATTCGTCTGTCCGCAGTGAACGAGTGGTGAAGTATGGCTAAATGGCCCCTCGCCCTACAGCGGAGTGGGGAGGCCCTCATCCAGCAGTGGATTGAATTTTAAAAAAGGCTCCACATGTGCAGAGTCGTTTTCAAGTTGGAATTTTCTAACCATGCCCAGCCTCTCAAGGGAAATCCGCACCGAAACCGCGCAAACACAAGCGTTAAAGCAATAACGCAGCGATACAACATAGCTATTAAATGGTGAAAATGCATCTAATTAAAGCGAACCAAAAGCAAAGGTTAAACATCAGCAAGCATTCTTCTACTTCTAGGTGCCATATCCTACAGGACGTTTGCGACAATGGTCTTTCACGAACCTCAATAAGCATTAATCGCGTGTGAATAATGATCCGTGCTGAGGGGAGCGGTGGTGCAGCGGTTAGCGCGCTGCGCTGGGAATCTGGCGAACCTGAGTTCGATTGCCGCTTGAGGCCAACACCGATGACGTTTTTTTACAAACCGGTCTTGGGCCTCCGTTAGGTCGACTCGACCTTAAATGGGTACCTGGGGCGGCGTGTAAACACTGCACACCAGGGAGACAAAGGCGGCGCGACGCTCGCCACCCACCCCCTCCCGCTCTGTGATGCCCTTCGGAGATGCTCGCTCGCAGCACTCGATTCTGCAGTCTGTTAATGCTTCACGGGGGATGATTTTCTTTCCCTTTAAGACTGAGGTCCATCTGTTACCAGTGAATGCGTCGTCTGATCAAAAAAACCCAGCAACGAATGCATGCGCGCGTGTGTGTGTGTGCGTGTGTGTGTGTGCGTGTGTGTTAACGCGCTGTTATTTAAACGTATGCAGGTATGTACGTGCGGTGGCTAAGTGGCCCAGAGCGTTGGGCATTACGAGAAATCAGGACGGACACAAGATGCCTGCGGTGAACACAATGCAAGCTTATTGAGAACGTCTCAGCAAGCGACCGAGTGCCCGCGATATTAAGTTTTCGCTCGAAACATTTGTCCACTTCTTATTTAATGGTTTCAATCTGGAGAGCTAAAGTGCAAGAGACATTCGCACGACAAAGGTTGCAGAGTTCAACATTCCGTCCTGCTATATAGTGGGTTAGGTTCTCAAAAACTTTACAAATGTTCCCATTTGTAAACTCTGAATTGGTCCATTTACGTTCCGTTTGGGAACGATGTTTGCTCGCGATTAAAAAAAAAGCCACGTGAGCAGCGATCAACTTGTATCACGATCAACACAACTTGTAAACCACAAGGTTTTATTGCGCGCAACGCAACTACTAAATTAAACGCTGGGTTGTTGCTACTGTCCAACATAAATGTTTTTTTTATATATTCACAGTCTCAGCTATACTAACCATCTTTCACTGGTAACACACGCTCCCAACAGAGATTTGTGTTGTTTCACTTAAAGTTTTCTTGCTTCAAGCATTTTTTTTCCCTTCTTTAAATTCCCGCCCACAAAAGCCCTTTCAAAAGTTGCGCTCAGTCTGACGCTGTGTGTGTCGGGGTTTAAACTTTTACGGCTCCGACTCCACCCCCCCCAACACAAACTCCTCAAATGCTGTTTGACCGCCGCTTCCTTTCGAGGCCTCCGCCGTGCCTCCACTTAACACCACCCACCCGAACTCACCCGGGAGTTTGGAAGGAGACGGACCGCTGGTCACAGCGATCACGGCTCAGAGCTCATTCATTGCGTGCGTCCAGCACAGGAGGCGCAGAGACGGGCGGGCGGGGGGGGGCATTCTTTTGAACGTCGGCCGCTGTTGCTGCCGCCGTCTGCGGCTCCTGTACGGAACACGGGGCTCTCGTTGTGCTTCTCTCACGCTTCTGTCTCCACACACACACCGCACGCACGCACTGCACCCTTGGTGCATTCCAAAGACTCACACAGCTCAACCAGTCCTGCAAACCCATAGGCGCCCGAGAGTTTCGATTCTCATGCCCTGAAGCTGCGGGGTTGTGTGTGTGTGTCTGAGCTCTTGAAACACTTTCATTAACATTCTCGAGTAATTCGACCGCCTTCCAGCTTGAGCTGCACATTAACGCAGAGACACTGCGAGGGGCAGGCAGGTCCTTCGCTGGATTACGACGACTCATACTGCGGCCGGCATCAAGATGCGGAGGCATCCGGGGTTCTTGCTGCTGTTGCTTCGAGTCTTCGTGTCCCACTGCGGCTCATCGAACGGACTGGGGCTACAGGTCGGAATGTACGTATGTACGCGGTCACACACGTACGCACACACGCGTGCGCCTGAGTCGGGCAGTTTTATTGCCTTGTACCTTGATGTGGAACTTGTCTCGACGCTTTTGTTTTTGTGTGAGTTCACGCATCTCGTAAATGATTCGTGAAACTGTACGCGGCGCTCTCGGGGAGTCGCGTAGCGAAGTTCGCATTCGGTTTGCAACGGCTGGGGACGGTTTGTTGAGAAGCGTTTGGAGCAAAGCGGAACGGTCTCCGGGAGAAGGAATTGTGGACGAGAGTGGATGCGTGCAATTGCGTTGTGAAGGATCCAGAGGAACACGCTGATTGTAGAACACCCATCTCATCTCATTATCTGAAACCGCTTAATCCTATATTGGGTCACGGTGAGCCGGAGCCTATCCCGGAAACACAGGGCGTAAGGCAGG
>JAZEWT010000014.1:4697951-4721703 GCA_036362905.1 Mordacia mordax
CGGTTTCCTCACTGCACCTCCGTATCCCTGCCTCATCCATGACCAAGCGTGGAATTTTCACGCATCATTAATTATATCATGATTACTTCAAGCTTGCTTATAAACGTCTGGGCCCTGATACAAGAAAAAACTGGGATGAAAGCTGACAGCCTAACAAATCTAATTTGTTGACAAGCCATACGCTTTTTGTTCATTGATTTCAATTTTCAAGCAAGCCCTTACAAAATGAACCGTGAGTATATATTTATAGATGGCATTAATCATGGATCTGGTGCATTATTTGGGGAGTTCATTCTTCTGCGCAGCTGCCAGTGTAGTCCATTATTTACCTACGTATTTACTATAAAGGGCACATCTGCATCCTTTCTAAATAGAGAAATGGCCAAATGTCACTGTAAGGGTTTTTTTGTTGGTAAATGCCTTTAAATGAGACCGGCCCTTAACATTTCCGCCCTGTCGTGTTGCATAGAAATTTCGGTAAAAGAAAAAAAACTGGCACTGCGGGGTCCACGCTCAGCGTTAAGCAACAAACTTAGTCCGCAGATGCAAGTCTCCACAGTGTTTCACATCGCTTGTTTATGCTATTCATGCCAATTATGCGCCAGTGTTTATGTTCGTTTAATCCGCTGGCATGTGCACATAGACATTACGGATGCTATGTGCACACAAGGACCAGGGCATTTGTGTTGAATCCTACGATTCCTGACCTCAACACTCCATCATTTTTCTTTGTCAAGAAATAATGAGCCATTTATGGAACAGAGCTGTGGCCTATTATATATGTTTCATTTAAGGGCAGTCTTACTGATGAACTTGCTTTGTTTTTTTTGTGTGCTTGCCAATGCGATCTTCTGTTGTTTATCTCTACAATTTATATCTACATGCTTTTAAAAGACACAGTGCCAGCATTGCTGTTGAGCTTTAAAATAAAGGATACATTTTCTGCAGTGAACAAAGGCCACGATCAAGTGCGAGTTTTGGAATTTAGATCGAGCTGTGATGGATGGAATGACATTTTCGGCGAATTTTGAAACGTTGCAATGAGTATTAAGTTACAATAGGTTTTACCGTATCTGGCGATTATGCAGGTGTTAAGATCTGTTAAGATCTGTTAAGATCTTACACCTGCATAATCGCCAGATACGGTAAAACCTATTGTAACTTAATATTTGTATACTGGCAAAAAAGTACCCATAACGTTGCAATGAGGTTTATATTTGGAAGCTGGAGCAATTAGTTTACACTTCCGATTTAATGTTTATATTCTCAAGGACAGCATCGCTGGGTAAGCGCCGAAAGGAAGTGCTTAATTTGCATATCGGGCACCGCATCACCTGAAGGACGCACATGACACAAACGACTCATTTTGGGCTGAGCGAACCTTGAGGAAGCTCGAGTCCGGCGTCGAGATCATTTGCTGCTTGCGTGCATGGCCAGGAATTGAGCCGAGATTCTAATAATAATAAAAATGATTGCATTTCGAGAGCGCCTCTCACCCGACGGCCACAAAGCGCCGCACAGAGCTACGAAGAGAACGGCACATGTGGAAAGAGATAGGAGCGGCAATTCGGCAAAACGTGATGTGTATTGTATTGCGTTGGGCATTAGACAAAGACGACTGTGTTAACTTGCGTGCGAACACACGAGCATCCGATATCACCACAGAGGATGAAGTAATAAATGTAAACATTGCGCATGAAATACTCTCGGAATAAGTAGAAGAGGTTTTTACCATTTCGGGCAATTATACGGGTGTTAAGATCTTAAAACACCAAAATAGGCACATTTCACAATGTGTCTAGTTTGCAAACAGGAAGCTGTTTTTCATGTTTTGTGGCAAAATACATTGTGAAATGTATATATTTTGGTGTTTTAAGATCTTAACACCTGTATAATTGCGAGAAATGGTTAAAACCTCTTCTACTTATTACATATGTACACTGGCAAAAAGTACCCATAGCTTAAATACTCTCGCGTTACTGAAAGGCCATTTTTCTGACACTGGCTTTTCAACCATGATACTATTGGTTGTTTTTCATCAATGTGGTGTGTATTCTAAGATCTTTCAACTACGGTGCATTTTTATTGCATAAATGTCACTAAATTAACCCTGCGACAACTTCACTTTCCTTCTAAGTGCGGTTTCGGATTTCCTAGATGGACCTTGCCCTTCCCCAATCGTCTTGGTCAATCCAACACTTTGTCCTAAGCTGCAAAGAAGATAAATATGTTACTCTAGAAGTTTCTCTAATCCTTTTCAAGAGGCCGAGAGTGTGGTGGCTATTATAATCCAGTCCTTGGTATGATTTTCACTAAAAACACCCAAGATGCACGAGCAGATTCACTCAAATCTCTTGAAGCTTCTGGTGAAATATTTTTTTTGCCACACATAATTCTTTTAAAAATAATATTTTTTAAACTGCTTTGTACTTGCCCCAGGCGTTCCAGGAATTTGCAGCCACACCTGACTGATTTTAGGGCAAAAGAGCCCCTAGAAAGGTACTTGCGAAGGATTGACATTTTCTTATGTTGCCAAACTTAGTTCTAAGGGCCTCAAAACTGAAAATGTGTAACAGCTTACAGATGGAAGAGATACAATACACAAATAAACAACAGCTAAACACATTCCCAGGTGGTGTGCAGTGGATTTACTTAAAAATGTTAAGTCGCATGGTAAAAAAAATGTGTTTGTAAAGAATTCCCCAGATAGACACTATGTCTGGGCATGATTTAAAACAACAAAAAATAGCTCGGGCCACTGAGGTGGGCAGGTGGCTCAGAGGTCAATGCGCTGAGCTAGACATGGGATTTAAATCTGGGCAGACAAGCCGTGAATAAATGGGTTCTCGAGTGTAAAGGAGCTGATGTCTCCATCCTAATCATTAACGAATGCACTGAAAACAATCACATTCGTTTTTTTTTCCTCCAGCTCAACTTTTCTCTAAATTACAACTCTACTAATTAACAAGATCAGTTTGCGCCAATCACAGAGCATGTACCGATGTGTGACGACTCGATCTCGTAAAATAATTTGATGTCGCAACATGAAATATATCTGGAAATAAACATTTTGGGGGGCTGAGCTGCTAAGCGTGTCAGTTCCAAAATGTCATGCAGCTGTTCCTTATACACAGGGTGTCCCATATAAAAGGAACCACAGAGAAAGCATGCAAGGCATCAGGGGTCATCAGAAGAATGTATTCCTCTATATGGTCCCACGTGTATGGGACACCCTGTATTATCGTATCTCTCGTTATTTTTGCTTGGCGAGAATAAACGAGATAAATATCTACATTCCTCGGATGATTATCGAACGCAGTGAAAGAGCACTGTGTCTCTATTCACTGCTTGTGGTCTCCAGGTGCTGCTCTGGGATTAGCCCCGTGGTGACGTCACCGCAAATCGGTGGCTAAGGGCGGTTGTTGTTATGCATTCATATTTAATTTGATGCAGATATTTCATCTCGTCTCATTGTCAGAAAGCGCTCAGTCATGTACACGGTCGCGGTGAGCCGGAGCCTATTCCGGCAGACACAGGGCGCAAGGCAGGGATGCACCCACGATGGAACGCCAGTCCATCACCGGGCACTACAGGCAATTTAGTCTGCAAGCCAATTAACCTATGCAGCTTGTTTTTTGGACTGTGGGAGGAAACCGGAGTGCCCGGCGAAAACCCACGCGGACACGGGGAGAGAACATGCAAACTCCACGCAGAAAGGCACCCGAGCCGAGATTCGAACCCGGGACCTTCTTGCTGTGAGGCGACAGCGTTACCCACTGGGCCACGGCACGGTAGTCCATCGAATTATATTCACGAACCAATGAAAGAGTTCTTCGCAGCCCAAAATATATATTTTTTGAAGCCTAAAAGTATGAACACCGTACCTCATGACAGGTCAATGATGAGACGTTAAACTTTCTAAACTGGGATCAAAACTGGGCTACGTTGCATCTCATTCGTGCGAGGCTGTTTGATTACGGAAATTCATCATCATTTTCAGTACCTGGGCGGCACGGTGGCCCACTGGGTAGCGCTGTCGGCTCATAGCAAGAAGGGCCCGGGTTCGAATCTCGGATCGGGTGCCTTTCTGTGTGGAGTTTATATATTCTCTCCCCGTGTCCGCGTGGGTTTTCGCCGGGCACTCTGGTTTCCTTCCACAGTCCAAAACACATGCTGCTGCATAGGTTAATTGGCTTGCAGACTAAATTACCCTCAGTACCCGGTGATGTACTGGCGCCCCATCGTGGGTATGTCCCTGCCTTGCGCCCTGTGTCTCTCTCGGGATATGCTCCGGCGTACCGCGACCCTGTACAGGGTTGCGGGGTGGGAGGGGCGGAGCCTATCCCCGCAGAACCAACAAGCCAAACCTGCACCAACGACGTGAGACGATGAGTTCAGCATGCGACCACTGATCTGAACGGACAACCTCAACAACGTATTGTGAGACGCTTCATTCGCTAGCAAACCCCCCCCCCCCTGCAACCCCCTTCTTCACAAACGTCAGACTGTGACCTTTTAGGTTGAACAGACAATGAGATGAGAAAAAAAACACGCAAGCAAGGTAACAAATAAATCAGCTCCGTTCAGCGTCAACATCATGCGGCCATGCCTCGTGTTCGCTTGACCTGACACGAAATAAATAAAATAGCTGGATTCTAATTGGAAATAACTAAATGGTTGGATTCTAATTGGAAATTACTAAATGGCTGGATTCTGATTTAAAATAAATAAATAGCTGGATTTTAATTGGAAACAAATAAATAGCTGGATTCTGATTTAAAATAAATAAATAGCTGGATTTTAATTGGAAATAAATAAATAGCTGGATTCAAATTGGGAATAAATCGCTGGATTCTCACCGAACGTAATATGACACATATATGACACAGAACAACCATGCCTCGCCCCATACGATGGATGTTAAACATTAGATTTGATACGTTATTTAAGTTCGCCAATACTTGTATTCAAAGCCACGAAACTGAGTTTGATTCCCACCCATGTCAGATATCAGTGGCATGTGCTGTCTGAGCCCAGTTCTGGGAGCCCTACTATCACCAACCCACACTGACCAGTGTGGTGAAGTATGGCTAATACATCCCCATTAACCATAAGGCAAGGGAAATTCTTCACCCTACACCGGATTGACAGCGGCTGTAAATTGCGTACAGTGCAATAGACTCGATGAGAATGTATGTTGTGTTGTTTTAAGGTAGAGTGCACGGACATTATGACAGCAGAGCGAGTGGGTGGCCATGTCTGCTCGCTGATATAAAGGCAGTTACAAAAGTGCTTGGCCGTGAGTGGGAGAGGTTTGCCTTATTTATGCTTTTCCGCCCCCTCCCTCCCCCCCTGCAAATAGCAGGTGTATTGATGTAAACAAAAGTGACGCGTATGTGTATTGAACAAAAAGGGTGGCGGCCAGAGCTCAAACATTTGACTGCAGGTGTCCGCGTGGGCGCGTCTTTGTGATTGTGAGCAGCAGTGACGTCGTGCTTACGCACCGAGACGCAAGAACCGTCACGTGGGTGTGATTCCCCGCCGTGAGCAACAAGAGCCTCGAAGTAACGCACCTCCAGCAGACTTCGAAAAGCAACGGACGCTGTCCGTTATTTCCGAGACATCGATCCGCATGGGAAATAATGGGGACCACATGTTATGTTAGTGTTTTCCTTGCTGCTGTTGGATACGCGCATCGCTGTTTAATGGTGCTCAACGCATTGATTGTTTGAACAGTTATTACTCCGCACATAAGATCGTCTAATTAAACGTGCGGATTTAATGGGCTCCTGGACACTCTTTCCCCTTATCAGTCCATTAAATCGAGGTTTTTACTGTAGTACCATGTTCTATCAGAACCTAAATCTTTTGCGTGACGCTGCATTCATTACAAGTGGTGCACAAGAGTGATTAATAAACACTCAACTTCAGAGCATAGAGAGAAACCATAAATACACTGCTATGAAGAACGATCATTGTCAGAAGATGGGCGATTGTTTGAAAGATCAACTATTATATGGTTTCCGCTCTGCGGCAATGTTATTGATAAATACGCTGAGATTTCACAGATCAATTCAGCCTTCAAAGAGCGACTGCGTGTGGTGTATATCCACCAGCAATGTTCATACCACACTGCTGTTGTGCTGTGCTGGCCTCAATAAAATGCTCTCTTAACAGCATTTTTTCTGATAGTGGTCAGAGCCTGGGAGCGCTTTAATTTAATAAGCAGATCCTTGAAAGTTTATGCAGCCAGTAAAACTGGAATCACAATACAATACTACCAATACAAACGTAGGAACGAATTGTCCTGATGCCAAAATCACTAGAAGCTTTCCTGTATTGACTTCTTAGCTCTGGAAAGGTGATACATAGATCAGCATCTGCCAACCTTACCCCCCCCCCCATAACTGTATGAGCGTAGCCAGTGTCATTTTTAAAGACTGGTAAAAAAAAACGATTTTGACACATCTGTGGCACACCTGTCAATGCAGTCGTAACTCTGGATGGTCCTTAATGCATTAAGCAATGACTTTGTAAATAAAGATAATATTGTTATGAGTGTGCACTCGTCTTGGCCAGCCAAGTGGCAGCTAAGGCGGTCCCTGAGACCATGGCAGAGTGCAGCCAGGGGCGAGTCATCGATGGCCAATGTGCGACGTGGTCAGTTGCTGACCGAGTGGGTTGTAGTCAAAACGGCCCCAGGCGTGGGGTGAGGGTGGCTTCACACGGAGCCCGGGTCGGGACGGGTCCTATCGAGCGGTGGAGAGCACGATCTCCTTCTCCCCCCGTGACCTTGCACGGGTATTGGTTATGATGATGACGTTGACATCTTGAGCGATGACACTCGGTCAGCTGTAGAACGATACCTTCCAGCTGCAACGCGAAGTGGAAGATGGACGCTCACAACAGTGAGCGTCGTGGTCGGGTGGCTAAAACAGCAAGGTGGCACAGTGGGGAGGGTAGGTGGTACATCTGCCAGTCGGTCAGTTAACCGAGAACATGTGGGCCAGTGCTGTGAGTAAGCATTCAATTGTTTACGTGGCCTCAAAGTGAACCTAACTGAGCTCAAGCACGGTGGGGGCATCACCACCACGTTGTGGTTAAAGGCATTTGATGTTGCTGGTGGTGTGGTTGTTGGTGGAACACAACTGATCAATATTCCACTTCGGCTGTGCCCTTGGTAATATAGCAACAGAATGCACAATACAGTCGTGCAGTGCTTATTATAGGGCATGGCAATGGACCGCTACGTCTCCTTCGGTGGTGATGCCAGCAGACGGGCAGGAGGGTTGCTCAATGTGAACCAATGTTGGTGGTGAAATTGGATACATTCACCGAGCTGTCTAATCCTATCCAACCGAAAACACAGCGATACGAGAGGAAGCTTATCCGCTAACGCTAACCGATGGTCTTTAGGAGACACGCTAGGTAAGGATGGGGAAGCATGTTTTAACGCACACAGGGATCATCACGGATAGTTCGCGTTCGGGAAGAATTAAGATCGCCAATGAAACGGAGATATATTTTGAATTTTCTGCTGAGCTGAATAGCGCTCGGATAGGTAACCACAGTTTCCAGACATGTGCCATAGGATGCTGTTGGGCTATGCCGTGATGGGCAGCGCTGGGCTATGCAGCAAAGTCGATAATTGCACAGCATCCCGATGTTCCCGCATCTATGCTCCCAGGCTTCATTAAACCGCACTGACCCGCGCGGTGAAGTGTGTTTCAAATAACCGCCCTCGGCACCCCACACCGGAGACCATCGTCCAGCAGTGGAGCGGCGGAGGGTCTGTGAATATTGGTGCACAGACGTCGGTCTTCCCCAAACGATTATTAAAACCGGTTATCGTTAACGCGTCGCCCGGAGCGACTGATGCACTTGCAAGGTCAGCTCGCTGCCCGCCACACTGCAAGGGCGTTCACTCTCTCCGCATTAATGCAGGGATAAGAGCAGCCTTCTTAGAGCTTTGCCTTGGGATTAGCGAGGCTTTAATAAAAACAAACAAGCGCGTTACTGGTTAAAGACAGCGCTGCACAGATATCGACTTGGTAATGCAGCACCAGAGGTGGCACGGTGGCGCAATGCGTGGCCTTGATACTTCAGAGCAAGAAGGCACCCGGTTAGATTCTCAACTCGGGTCTATGCAGCGTTTTGCATGTTCTCCCCGTATCCACGAGGGATTTCGTGGGTGCCCTGGTCAATTGGCTTGCTCACTAAATTGTCCCCAATGGCCTGCGAGGGAAATGGCGTTCATCCTGCAGCATAGCCCTGTGCCTGCCGGGATAGGCTCTGGCTCGCGGAACTCTGCACACGATTAAGCGGGCAAAAAAAGAAAAAAAGGGAGCACCGATAATGAATGAATGAATGCTGTACCATTAATAAAACATTGCAGCAGCCAGCTTCAAAGTGTAGTCTTTCCCTGGCATACACGAGGTCCCTGGCACCAGAGTGCATCTGTGTTTCCCATCTCGTCCCATCAAGTAAAAGGTTTTTTTATTCACATCTGTGATGGCAAATACAGGCAGTGCCATGTCTAACGCTATTGGCTGGATGGCTGTATATTCCATCCCCCCAAGGACCAGTAATTTCATGAAGCATATATTATCACGTGTAGCCTTTCCTTAAAAACAAAAATTATAGTATTCTACCGATAGAGCTATCAGATGGTGTTCCAAGTTTTTACTTTGTGTGTATATAGATCCCCCCCTTAATTGGCTGCATGTTATTGAAATACCTTTACCATGTCCCTCCTTGGGGCTTCAAGTGATGGCATCATCTTTCACTTTAAATAATAACCCAGAGTCTCCGTCTTAAGCGTTCCACGTAAAGGCTCGCCCCGAGGCAGCATGGGGCATAGCTGCTCCCTGCCAAATAATCTCACATCGGCACCCTATTTCTCTCTCACAGCGGCACCCTGTCTCATATCGGCACCCTATCTGTCTCACATCGGAACCCTTGCAGCCTTGATGCTTTACAAATATATTTTTTCCAACTGTAGAGTGCGAAATGCGTAAATGGGAAACCTAAGGCAGTACCTAAATTCTGCTTACAATAATAAAAATTTTACATTTATAACGCGCACACATTCATTCACTGTCGACGGTATTCATTCGACAGAGAACGACTCATAGGCGAGAGGAGAGCACAGAGAGGAGGAGGAGGAGGAGGCAGCCAGGCAGTTTGCCGGCACCACATTGCCACACACTGCTTCCTGTATATTTGGATGTCATCGGTCAATTTCTTAATGAGTGTTTGTTTGTTAAAGTTGTGGGAGAAACCGGAGAGCCCGGAGAAAACCCACGCAGAACAAGGGGAGAGAATACACAAACTCCGCACAGAAAGGCACCCAAGGTGGGGATCGAACCTGCTCGGGCAAGAACCGTTCTTTCTGTGAGGTGCAGACGTTACCACTGCGCCACCCTGCCGCTTACAAATAGGTTCCTAAGAATGACATTGAAGGAAACATTTGAATCTGCGAATGGGTCCTCGCCACTGCTAAGCTGGGTATAGATGAGAGGACAGGTAAAGGTGCAGCCCTGCAATTGCTCGTTCACACTGCTGAAGTGCCCTGCCATAGGGGAACCCTGTGGGGAATTTTGGTCAAATCTTCCAACGAAGGGACATGAGGAAATGAATCCCCGAATCAAAGTGACACAAGGATAAACATGTTTTTGGTTTTGCTCTCAAAAATTTTGCTTAAATTGAGTTAGGTCATATTTAATAGATGTGGTAATGGATACTTGGAGGAACTGCCTAAGGAGATTTAACACCAAAGCGCTGCTGTTGTGTTCACTCCCACAAGAAAAACGATCCCCCGTGTAGCCTTAAGAGACTGCAGGGTCACGTGCTGTTTGTGAGCACCTATGAAGGTCGACACGGCACGTGAGGGGGTGAGCGACCAGCCCCACGCCAGGCCACCTTTGTCTCCCTGGTGGCAATGTTTACACACTGCACGAGGCAGTCATTTGAGGCTGAGTCGACCTAGGGGAGGCGCAGGATGGGTTCGATGTTCGAACTCAAGTCAGGAAGCGTGGAGCCGAGCGCGCTAACCGCTGAGCCACGGCTCCCAACACGAACACACACACAAACCGTTTTCCGCATTCCGTTGTCTTGGTCATTCATTCGCACAATTGATTCGCATGTAGAATTAGAATAATAATTGCACTTCCAGAGCGCGTTTCACCCGAGGGTCACGAAGCACTGTACACAGCTGTGGAGAGAATCTGGCGAGCTGCTCATTCGGGATAGCCGCGTCGAGCGCACTTCCTCCTCCCGCGTCTGCGACGATTCGCCATCCACGTTGGAGGCATGCGTTTGAAATAAGAATAAATAATTATTGCGTTCGCATCGATGGATTATGCCGGCAAAAGAGAAAAAAAACAATTGCAACATGAGCTTCGCGTAACAACCAATTGCCAATCCCAATCAAGTTTGCACATTTATGGTAAGAAAACAATGCAAAGGCGCAGCCCTTCAATTCCTTGCTCAGAGCCACGGCATCTTAAAAAAAAAACACTGAAGCGGGTCTCTGGATGACGGACGATGGACTGGCATAGGAAGGGGCGTGCGACAAGAAGTGAGCAACAAGTGCGGGTTGAATGTGCTTGTGATTCAACAATGATTACGGTGATTTTGATTTTATCATTAATTGATTGCCATCTACGCCAGGGTGTTTTAGAGCGCTTTGCATCAGACCTCTGGTCATCACCAACATTCTATAGAGGGATCCCCCAGTGACAGCTGTCCCTATGGACGCAAGTTCACTCGGCACATGGCCTGCACATGGACAAAGTCCGCTCGGTGGCACACAATTGCTGTTGTCTGTAATCCCATTTGAGCAATTCGTTGAGAGTCCCGTCAATCCAATGCATGAATACATTCACTTTGATAATTTACAACCGTATGCTTGAATGCATATTTTATGGGGTTAACAAAAGTTACTCAGCGACAAAGCCACCAATAATATCTATGCACTGCTTTCGAACCTTAGGGCGGGATTAAAAGTCTGTGCGAGGCACAGTGGCACAGTAAGCATTATTATTAATGATTATCTCGCAGACGCCCTTATTCGGGGCGACTGACATCATCATAGCTGTGTAAGGAAACCACAGAGAAGCGAGGTGAAGGCAGCCATGCAAAGTAGCGCTGTCACCTCACAATAAGAACCCAGCTTCTATTCCCGGCTAGGGTGCCTTTCTGTGTGGCGTTTGCGCGTTCTTCCCGTGTCCGCGTGGGCTTTCGCCAGGTACTCCGGTTTCATCCCACCGTGCAGAGACACGTGGTTGTCGAGGTTAACTCGCCCCAGGTGCCCTGAGATGGACTGGCGCCCTATCCACAGTTAAACCACGTCTCGCTGGACAACTGTTAAAAAGAGCTTCCTTCCAGCCGCAATAAAAAAAAGTGACTGACCGAATGACAGTCCGGTGGCTCAGACTCAGTGAAAAAAATCCTGGTTGGTGGTTGATTTGACCTATTTTCTCTCCGGGAGCAATATCGTTTTCAACGGAAGGCTTAGAGGCTGTCCTGTGGACAGACCAGATCCCTGGCATAGGAATGTAGATTTTTCCACCAGGGTTATAAATCGGGGATGAGCACATCCTCATTACTCAGTTGTACTTGACATCGCTTTGCCTCTTCGCAGGGTAATGGACCGTGGAATACCAAAGTGTTTGCTCAGACATCGTTGGGATGGTCACATGGCCCGTCATGGTCAATACGGTTCTTCATTGTACTTCAGGGTCTCTGTACCAAAAAAACCCCAACACGATACGAAGTGAAGAGGGGGCATTATAATACCTAATGTGTGAGTAAAGACAAAACAGACACGGCAGCTTTAAAGTGGGTAATGAATTCTACATGTGCTTTGAAGACTAAATGTCTGTTCTGAAAAAAAAACACACACAAAGACACCATTCTTGAAACTGTTGGCCGAAACAATTCCGATGCTGTTTAAGAAACATGCCCCCATGTTTAAACCGCTCCGCTGGGAGGCAGATTCGAAACAACGATCTAGAGATAGCAAGCCCAGCGTGCTCAGTTTTATTGTCCTACTGGCACTCGACTATGAATATCGACATTCTGTTTGTAACCCGGAGCATTTAGATCTCAGCGTGAAGCCCACTTAAGTTTCCTCTGCGTCTATACTGGTCACCAATGAACATTTGTGACGGCGTAAAAAGTTTGCTCTAAAAATCAGGCGCTCAAATATATTACAACAAACTAATGCTTGAGCTCAAAATATTGGGGTTTTTTTTGTTTCACGGTAGGTGGCGCCTGTATCGTCGCGAAACAGCGGATAGGGAACACGATTGTCCGTCTTCGGACAGCAGGATCTCAACGCCGTAACGAAGGTCCCGGGAACGTTGGATGCGTTTATGATGCGCCCAGTGGTCGCAGGCGCGTTGCGGCACGCGGTTTGATGAACAGCGGATCCATGGCTCGCGTTGCGTTCCACATGGCCTGCACGCACATTTAACCAACAACGGGTCCACTTGGGTGCATTCAAAATAAAGCCCGCACACTGCATTGGCTGCCGCAGGGCACAGAGATAAAAGGAACGTAATCACAGCGCTGGGACCGTGTAAAGTCGTTCACTGAATCATGCGCTGGCGATCCCCACTGACTTTTAGGGCAAGCCGCTACTGAGCTGTGGGTTTTCATTAAAAAAAAATATATTATTGAAAATATACCTTCTTGGATTTTACTGAATGTCGTTTTTTTAAAAAAAAAAAATAGAGTTGTTGGAATGTGTTAGTTTTTTTTTTTACAAAATACTGCGTCGCACACGCTGACATACGTTTTGTATAATAATAATAATTGTACTTCTAGAGCACTTTTCACTACAGGGTCAAAAGCGCTGCACAGCGGTGGTGCGAGAACGGCATGGCAGCAACAACAACGACGACGACATATGACTACTTTTAACTCGAGATATAAATCAACTTGCATTATACTTCTGCCAAATCAAAAGTGTAGCTTTCTTTTACTGGAAATAGGATTTCTGAGTGCATTTTGCCAGCATTATTGTTGAGCGTTTTGGCTTCCTTTTGACATCATTACTCGGGAAATGGGCCTAAAATCGCGAGCAAAGCCTGACAGAAAACATACCTTCACAGGGAGACATTCTTTTCGGGGAACGTAGAGATATCAACTACATTTGAAATTGAGTCGGCTAGAGTAAACCTACATCATCACATGAAGATAAACACAATATGAAAGGGATTGTTACGTCACACTTTATTATATAAGACGATAATATTTACTTTTTTACACTATTCGTTCATTTTGTTTATTAAATCACGATGGATATGACTGGGTTGCTACAAGGGGGAAAAAAAAAACAAATATATAAAGAAATAGACATAAGCCAGGGCGGCACGGTGGCCCAGTGGGTAGCGCTGTCGTCTCACAGCAAGAAGGGCCCGGGTTCCAATTTCGACTCGGGTGCCTTTCTGTGTGGGAGTTTGCGAGTTCTCTCCCCGTGTCCGCGTGAGTTTTCACCGGGCACTCCGGTTTCCTCCCCCGGTCCAAAAACCACGCTGCTGCATGGGTTATTTGGCTCGCAGACTAAATTTCCCGCAATGCCCGATGATGGACTGGCGTCCAATCGTAGGTATATCCCTATCTTGCGCTCTGTGCCTGTCGGGATAGGCTCCGGCTCACCGCGACCCTGTGCAGCACTAAGCGGTTTATGACGATGACATGAGATGAGACATAAGCCACGGAGCATGATAACGACGACAGTAACTCGGCGTTGCCTTGACTTTTCTCAAAACAGCGGGCTTCCTCTCCTCGTCTCCTCAAGCCCTGTGGTCCCCTGTGGTTCCCTTACATGCGCTCAGAGGCGGCGCCATCTCGAGCAGCCAACACGACGCACGGCCAGCCCTGACGTGGAACAACGGGGACATTCCATCGCGGGTGTTTATGCATATGCAGCAAGAGAGCAGGGGCACGGGTGTAGGCAGCAGATGGCTGGGAAGGACCCAGCTATAACACACGGTGGAAGCCAACAGCAGCAGCGACACTGCGCGTGAACGCGTCGCCAGTAATCACTTGCACCTGCGGAACATAAACTCCGGAAGGTGATAGCGGTCGCGTTTAAGTTTAACAGTTGAGCGCGATGCTCGCCGTGTGATAACACTGCGTATGATAGAGTCAGGATTCGAGCAAGGTCCCAGCATGTGCAACAAAACATCAGCATTGTGCTGAGCAACGCGCGGTACAATCTGAAAACACATCAGACTCCCCCAGTAAGGTCTCAAGACTTCTGTTGCAGGAAGGCCGTAGTTCGCACAATCATATTGATGTTTGTAATGCAGAAGAAAACTGTATTACCCAAAAGAAAATGCGTCAAAATGAGCAGGTGGTGCGAGCAGCTCTGCACACACAGGTATTAAAATGTATTCATGCAGTGTCAACTCAGGGTCAGCGCACGTATGTTTTTAATATAAATTCTTCACGATATCCAACAACACCACATGTGTTTCTCCTCGAGTTGGTTAACACTTGACTAGGTCCGGTCTCTTAAAATTGGACGCTCCATCATGAAGCTTCCCTGGAAAAATGTCCAACATTTACACGCAACAGAATTACAGTTTTTTTTTCTCCGAATACATGACGATGCACACGGGCAAATGGATTGCCCTGGCTTGCGGGATCTCAATAGCAGTCTCGATTCAGACTGCATTGGAGCGTGCGGCGATCCACAAAGCAATGACAAGTGGGAGGACGGAAAATAAATCCCACGCATTAACGCATGTACTTCCGCGTGCCCGCGGTAAGTTAAAGAAATATATGCGTTTTAAGAATTAATTTTTAGGGAAAGCAACGATCTCTATGGAGAATGGGAAAAAAAGTCTCAAGATTCAGTAGCTGCCCCGCGCGATGTGTGCAGATTTGATCAAGCCGTGGCTGTGACTCATATGTGCTGGCTTAGCGAACTGACAGAGAGACTTATCCCCTGAGCCACACCATCATTTGGAATTTATGTGCCATCTTGACAAAAAAAAACCAAAAAGCCTGTTGGATTTAAAATAAATAGATATAGCACCTCTCCACCGAGAAAGGACTTTGAAATTCATGTGAGATTTTATAGGAATGTGCCGTGTGTTGCTGGTCACTTGGCACTCAGGGCATATTTTTTGGGGATAAGTTCAGTAAATGTGATTAAAATTTAAAGCGCTACTTTTAAAAATTTACATGTCACTTTTGTGATACCTGAAGTACAGACGTATATGTTATATTTACAAAATATACTGGGCGTCATGAAGGGGACGTGATTTCTCAATTCACACGCATTGTTTGAGGAATGTATTTTGAAAACGAGACAGCAAGACGCACACTGAATGCGCAGTGTGTGCATCGGTCTAAGCAGAGATTAAACATCTTCTATGCCTGCCAAAACATGTGTTTCGCGTAAGTGTGAATAACTTCATACATTGCCACCTTTGGGACTTGAAGGGCTTAGCAGGTGAGTTGGTAAGGAGGTCGCTCATTAGACGTTAGATTAAACACATGATCGATAGTCTGTGATGAAATAACGTGAACAATTTTTTTTAAACCACCACTTGTCGAATTCCAACAAAAATGTGCGTTTTATATGATAATGTAACTTAATTTCCAAGTCAGAGCCATTTGGTGTATCTCATATCTGATTTACATGACCGAGCCAGATTTATAGATGGGGGCCCAACCGTTAGCACCCCCGTGAGACATTCAGGAATTTCCTGAGCGAAGCACATTTATATTTAGCTGGCGGTTGTACACAGAGGCTCCGGCGTCACGTTTATGAATGCACGAGGCACGTCAAAGTACACCAAGTCACCGTTGAACGCATAACACCGATGAATTAATTAACACTGTAATAATATAACTTTGTTTCATAATAATATATGCTATCGTGGACTCGCCGCTGTTGCTCTTCTTTGTCTACTATTAATTGATTGTGCTGTGCAACCTTGTGGCAACTGTTTATTTCATGATTATGTTTGGGGTTGTGTCTTCGAACAAGTTGGTGTTGTGAGTTTGTGTGTTACGGTTTAATTTAATGCTTACAGTTGGAGTTTCATTCTATGCATGTTCTTGCGTTCTTGTCTTTAGATTCCGTGCATTATTGCGTCAGGTCAGATCTGATGATTGTCGCAGGAATCCCGCATTCCGAGCGTGCAAGCTCACTGGCTACGACTGTCCGCTGTAATGTAATCTCATCTCATTGTCTGAAACCGCTTAGTCCTGTACAGGGTCGCGGTGAGCCGGAACCTATCCCGGCAGACACAAGGCGCAAGGCAGGGATATACCCACGATAGGACGCCAGTCCATCACCGGGCACTGGGGGCAATTTAGTCTGCGAGCCAATGAACCTATGCAGCAGCATGTTTTTTGGACTGTGGGTGGAAACCGGGGTACCTGGCTAAAACCCACGCGGACACGGGGAGAACACACAAACCCCACACAGTCTGCTGTAATAGCAATAAACAACTCTCCTACATAAACAGAATAGAGATCCAGGTCTCCCCCCAGTCGACCGGTTGTGTTCGGTGGGGCAAAGTGTGAGTACTCCCACATCTCCAGAGATTTTTGGCCAGCGTGGACGAGCAGTGACTTGACAAACAATTGTAAGGTTGCACCTTTACCGATTATAGCGAAAACTGACATCAAGAAAGGGTTTCAATAATCAGAGGATCTTGGGACGCTGTACGGAAACACATGTTTACTTTAAATATTACGGTGGAAACAGCGCACGTGCCACAAAAAGCCCTAAAAAATCTTGGACACCAGCAATTAGTGCTGGTGTCCAACGTTTTGCTCCTTCAGCAATTAATAATATTAATAGCACTTCTCTAGCGCTTTTCACCCGAGGGTCACAAAGCGCTGCACAGAACCGTGAAGAGAACTGCATGTCACGAATCAATGTATTCAAGCTGCGGCAGAAGCTTAACGTGGAAGCTCGCAGCGTGCGGGAGCGACACGCCGGACAACCAGTAAACCACCAAAAAACAACCATCACCATCACCACCACCCCCCCAGA
This sequence comes from Mordacia mordax, assembly GCA_036362905.1. Lineage (NCBI taxonomy): Eukaryota > Metazoa > Chordata > Hyperoartia > Petromyzontiformes > Petromyzontidae > Mordacia > Mordacia mordax. The sequence continues at coordinate 4,714,981 of JAZEWT010000014.1, forward strand.
GCAGAGAGTTTTACAGCGCAACAGGGGAAACCTAGGCTGTGACAACAAACAGTGGCAATGTTGAGTAATGCACTCTCCGTGCTGCCTGAGGCTCCGGCAAGACAGACCGCTAAGCCTCTGGCACAGCGCCCGACAGGGCTAAAGCTACGACGATGTCGGGATCCATTCATAAATTGGCCGAGGAGCTGCGCGTGGGGGGGCGTGGAGTCGGATTTCAAATCGGAGGGGGGGGGGAGAGATCGTCGCAGTCCTGGTGCGTGGTTTTCTCTCCTCTCTCTCTCCTCTGCCTCCTCTCTCTTCTCGCTCTCCTCTCTCTCTCCTCTCTCTCATCAGAGTCGACGTCACATCGAGTTACGATTGAAAAGAGAGGTCGTCGCGGTGAACTGGAGCACGGCACGATGACGCGTGTTTCCAAATTACACGTTTCAATGTGGGAGGCACGGTGGCCCAGCGGGTAGCGCTATCGCCTCCTCACAGCAAGAAGCGCCCGGGTTCGAATCTCGGCTCGGGTGCTGCTTTCTGTGTGGGAGTTTGCGTGTTCTCTCCCCGTGTCCGCGTGGGTTTTCGCCGGGCACTCCGGTTTCCTCCCACTGTCCCAAAAATATGCTACTGCATAGGTTAATTTGCTTGCAGGCTAAATTGGCCACAGTGCCCGGGATGGACTGGCGTCCGATCGTGGGTATATCCCTGCCTTGCGCCCTGTGCCTGCCGAGATGGGCTCCGGCTCACCGCGACCCTGTACCGGACTAAGTGGAAATGCAAATATTATTATTACTATTTCTGGCAATTTGTGCAAGTGCTAAGATCTTAAAGCACTAAACACACACACCTCTCAGAAAGTGTGACATGCCCGACACAATGCACGTACTTGTGGCTAAACATGAGAGCATTTTATGATATTGTATGTACTGTCTTTGGAACTGATTGGTCCACACCAGAGACAGCTTTCATTGGGGACTGGTCTCAGTGTGAGCCAGATGTTGTCAAAAGACACATTGATGGGTGATATATTACACAAGGGCCTATCATTCTAAGAGTCGACCTGGAATGCTGGTCCGATCTGTCTGTCACCCTGCCTCTGTTAACCCAGCAATATACGTGGGTATAATATTATTGTAATTATTATTTTCTATTATCGTTATAGAAGCAAACGCGCGCAAATTTCACACCCGGTCATGAATGAGACAGGGATGCGGAGGTGGACCACAGTTAGTCAATCGCAAGCTGCTGTACGCTGCCATGAACTGTGGGCACTCCAATATATTCTGAGACGTCTATGTTGCCTGGAAAAGTAGGCCAAATGCCATCTGGAGAGCGGTCAAAAGAACTCCATTTAGTCCAGATCCTTCTTCTATCACTGGTCGAAAAAAGCTGGAAATGACTGGGCTTCACTTTTACTTTTCCACAGCTCTGTAATTAGATTAATAGTTTCGAGTGAATCGAGTGTTTTCTCTCTCTCTCTCTCTCGCTTTCGCGACGGATTATCCTGAAAAACGAGCTTTGGAAAGCGTTTCTCAAGCATCGAGCCGCGCAAACCAACATCGGTTAGAGTTTCGCGATCGTCTCGTCGTCGGGACTTTTTAAAAGGGCGACATTTTTTACGGTTTACAGAGTGCACGCACTCTCACCTTAACTCAGTCTCGGACAAGCTGAGGGGGTGTCCAAACATGGGAGGCGAAACGTCGTGATGGAGAGAAGGGGGAGTGCTCGACGCGGCTATTCCTTTAGAGCAGCTTTGGGAAGAGATTCAACGTGCAGAGAATTTCATGGTTTTTGTTATTTTGTAAAATATACTAAACATTTCTGATTTTAAGAAGGGCGGGAAGGGAGTTATATTTATCTTAAAATGATAATTATACATGGCATCGATTCACGCTCAAAGACAATAAGTGCATTTGTGGATATTATAAGCAATATTGTTTGCTTGATAGAACCGTTAAGAAATATGAACAGCACTATGAACAACTATATCGTACACACACACACATGCGGGCATATATATGTTCAAAATTGAAATCACACAACCGTTTTGTTTAAAAATAAGAAACGCGTGGAAAACTAGCGGTGGTATGCGGCAAAGTTATGTTTGTGATTTTTTGGAATTACCGTCGTACATCAAGTGCCAAAAAGCACACAGAACAGGCACGTGAGCAAAAACTAATAAACCAAAGAGCGCTTCATCTGACGTGACTGATGCGCTGGTGAGTGCATTTGCCGCAGTTAGACGAAGGAACGAATGAATCGCGGGCACCGCATTTATTTACCTGTCACCGGAGATGCTTAATCAATTCGAGCCAGTGGTCAATGTCTGTTTTTATTGTTGGACAACGCTGCATGAACAGGGATGGCAGAACGAGAAATAACCGAAAGAAAACGCGGTGGCGCAGCGAGTCGAGCCGTCGCCTCATAGCGAAAGCTCCCTGGTTCGATTCCTGGCTCGGGTGCCTTTCTGTGTGGGGTTAACGTGTTCTCTCTCTCTGTGTCCGCGTGAGTTTTCGCCGCGTAATCCGTTTTCCTCCCACCGTCCAAAGACACGCTGCCCCCTAGGTTAATTGTCCTGCTGAGTAAATTGCCTCGAAAAGTGTGCCCTGCGACGCACTGGCGCCTCATCCTTGGTATTCCCCCTCCTTGCGCCCTCTATCGGCCGGGATAGGCTCCGCCCCCACCCCCCCCCCGGGCCACCCTGTACAGGATGAATCGGGTATTGATAATGAATGAATCGCCCCCTCGTATCCGTCTCTCGCCACACCAGGCGAGCGCTGCTCCATCAGTGGCGTGGAGAGGCAGGTCCCGGGAACCGCTGTAGGTACCGTCAGGGGCAATGGGTCGCGAACGTGCTATTTGCATCGTCACTGATCGCTTATTATTAATAACCTGGTCACGGACAACAGGACATGTGTTCAGAGGCGCGAGCAGACCGCATCGAGTGTGTGTGTGGGGGGAGAGGGGGAGGAGGGGGGTCACCCAGGTGGGCAGCTGGCGCCAACTCGCCAGACCCTGCTTCCCCATATATCACGATGTTATCGGCCGACTATTAATTGTGTGCGAGCAAGACAATGGGACCCTTTGAAATGGACCCCGACCTTCTGCCATTGCTCCCAGAAGAAAGCAACGCTGTAGAAGAGGCTTAATACACAGTACCTACATATTAATAGGAGTCACACACAGGACACACGCACACAGCGCCTGAGGATGCCTCGAACGTGTGAGACAAAACGTCGCGATGGGGCGAGAGGGAGCGATCGATGCGGCTGACCCAGCTTTTCGAAGCACTCATCAATTGTCAATGAGGTTTTATTTCTGTTCTTCGAGGAAACCGGAGAACCCCAAGGAAACCCACAGAGAACGGGGAATGGCGGGGAGAGTGCACAAACTCCACACAGATGGGCACCCGAGGCGAGGCTCGAACTGCCCAAGGCAGGACATTCTCTCTGCAAGACGCAGATGTAATCACGTATTACATTTAAACAATAACAACTGTATTTATTGCTTTTATAGATCTTCATAAAGCAGCATCTTTCACGAAGAGGTGTCAAGGCGCTTGACACCTCTTCGTTACGGAGTTCACTGACGCCAAACCACTCGACATTACGTCCCGTTTCATGTTGGGTTTTACAGCTCGGTGCAGCGCTTTGTGACCCTCGGGTGAGAAGCGCTCTATAAGTGCAATTAGTATAATTATTATATCGCTGCCACCGTTAAACGCTTGTGCTGTTGCTCACACTTTGCCCGTGAATAATTTGAATCACGAGCCGAGCCTCTAAGAACCCGCTGATATATTGCAATGCTGCTGCTTTTTGACATATTACTATTGTGAAATGGAATTTTAAAAAATGTTTTAAATGAAAGCACACTAACGTCTGAAACGTTTCAGCAACAGCTCTTCACGAGACACACAACAGTTATGGTATCTTCCGTGTAAAAATATTATTAATAACTGACTGGTCATTGTCAATGCTTTATTGGCTGAAGGCCTATAACATATGGTTTGACCATATATCGTAGAACACTATGTATTCTCCACTATAATGTATGCTTATATAACATGCTTTAAAACACTGCGTCGCTTGAGAATTCAGGGCACTTTCACCGCGATATAATACTAATTATATGGGACTAACATCTGCCTAAGAGCATTGACATTTCTGTGCTAATACAATTGCCTCTCTCGACCCAAATTGGAGTAAATCGCCATGACGTCAGCGTGAAAGGCGCTGACAGGTATTGGAGACTTGCAAGGTTTCTGCCAAGTTGAGGTGCGGGACAATTAACGTGTTTAAATGCTTGCTGTCAAACGCGCATTAGGCAAGCAGGTTTTGCAAAATGTGGAGTTACAGCAAATGGGCCCAGTTGGGTGCGTCTCGAAGGCGTTTAATTGAAGTACATTTCCGTTTGCTGTTGGCGTCAGAGTTTTCAAGGAGGTGCCTCAACATGTGGGTTTCAGTGTCACATTACCGACAACTGTAAATTGCATTGCGCAGCTGTAAATACAGAGAGCAAGGTCCCACTCGCTTCCCCCGTTGTCTTGGGTCGGCCACCGCGCAGAATGCAGCAAGGCGTTGTGTTAGCAATGGCCCATTGAGGTCGGCGTGAAGCAGCATCGTGTGGCCATCTTGGTCTCGACTCTGGCAGCGCTGTCACGTCGCACATTTAGTCTTCAGGTTGTTAGCCGAGGAGTGGTCTTGGCTGCTCTCAAGAGCAGTTGCCAAAGAATTTAAAATAATTATGGGTATGGACGTGAATCGTACCCTCGTCGCACAGGATCTTAAGATCACTCACAACACGCCCAGAGGTCAATAGTCAAAGTCTAAACCAGGTTCAGATCATCGCGACTGATGTTAGCCATGGCTGGAAATCGAACTGCGGGCATGAGGCCGAGATTACAGTGCGCTCTCGATCATGGTGCAGCTGTTCGTAGCACACTCTTGCAATTGTTTAAAGTTATTCATAACGCTTATCTACTTATGATTGCTCAGAGCTGTAAAAATATCTGCAGGCTCGCGAACACAGGCAGTATACAATTAGGTTTGTCCTCATGAATTTAACATTGGTGCCAAATTACTTATCTTTATACTGGAATGCAGCCTTGCTCAACAAAACAAACGATTAGGATATGAATATCAACTTGTTTTGGCTTGTGGTTACTCAACGTTGACATTTGCATGGATTTTTGGAAGTTTCACAATTGTAACTTTATGATAAATGTATGTTTGCTGGCCATATATATATTACAGTATAAGACAGAACGTATTAATTAATCTAACGCAAAGGAGCAAGTAAAATTGGGCAGGTATACAAAGAGCAGGCGGTATAAATCATTTGTATCAACAAAAGGACCCTCCGCAAGCTATTAGGAGGTAATAAACAGCCTGGGCATTGTCCTTGAGCCCAACATTGGCACAATGAGCTTCATTGTTGCGACCAAAGCGTTGTTTCTCCAGAGCTTAATCTCATTCACAAGTCAGGAAGTCCACTCATCGTAGCCAATATTAAACAGCTTCACGTTTGGCTCTTGAACATATATTACTTGATAGAGATCATGGTATGGTATGCATTCATTATTGTGCCTGGAACTCGGTCACTTAACGTAAATAGCGGCTTTTAGGAACGTTTATCCTGACTGGGGCTTATTTAAATTAATTTCCCTGAAGTTTAACTTAGAGTCTTGGCACGAATATTGAGTTCAAATTTTAAAATTTATTTTCTGTTGCTGTGAAAGTTAAGTGGGCCTTTAATTTAGAAGGGAATTCGTTTTGTTTGAATGAGGCCCATTCCACTGCAATACGGTGAATAGTGGTCGGTTTAAAAATGGGCATTTGTCAGCTCAGGATTTTTTTTAGACCTCTGTCTCATTGTTACTCATAAAAGAAATCTCAAACAAGAAAACAAATATTCGAAGTGGTCCAATTAATCTCCGAGTCATCATGGAATTACACTATAAATGTGTATATACGGTCACGATTTAAAATGTGCTTGCGCCCTGAGTTTGGTAAAACAAATGTACACACGATTATTGCCAGAGTTTTCTTGAAACGTCTCATCTCATCTCATTGTCTGAAACCGCTTAATCCTATATAGGGTCACGGTGAAGCCGGAGCCTATCCCGGAAACACAGGGCGTAAGGCAGGAATACACCCGACGACGGGACGCCGGTCCATCGCCGGGCATTGCGGGACAATTTTAGTCTGCGAGCCAATCAACCTATCCAGGAGCATGCTTTTGGACTGTGGGAGGAAACCGGAGTACCCGGCGAAAACCCACGCGGACACGGGGAGAGCATGCAAACTCCACACAGAAAGGCATCGGAGCCGAGAGACTCGAACCCGGGACCTTCTTGCTGTGAGGCGTCAGCGCTAACCACTGTGCCACCGCGCCGCCCAGATTTTATTCGCAAAACATAAATGCTGCTATATTTGCACGCTGAAGTGGTTAAATGATCGAGCATTTTCTCCTCAGCATCAATTTGACCTTATTTCTATGTCCAATGTATGTAGCGAAAAGCACGTTTTTAAGGCCATGGGACAGAACGTCTGATTATTTAGGAAGAGGACAGTGTCTGCAAAGCACTGCGACTATTAAATCAATGTTTTTTTCATGAAACACCAGATTTGCACGATACCAATGGAATGGTTTAAGTGCATACATATAATGGCAGAAATTTAGTTTTTTTTAATGTTATTTTCTAAGTCATCTGGATTACTTTTTTTCTTTTAATAGTCACGA
>JAZEWT010000014.1:4759515-4771628 GCA_036362905.1 Mordacia mordax
TGCTGCCAAGGTCCATTGGCCTGCTGAGTAAATTGCCCCAAAAAGTGTGCCCTGCGGTATACTGGCGTCACATCCTGGGAATTCCCCCCGCCTTACGTCCTCTGTCGGTCGGGATAGGCTCCGCTCTCTCCACCACCCTGTGCAGGCTTAAGCGACTATTGATAATGAATTAATTAATGAACTGTAGAACTGTGTGGCACAGTTACCGCACGCGGAAACCTTCATCAAGCAGCGGATTAATCATGATCCATGATTGTCAGTATGTAGTACATCAGAACGAAACGTGAATACGAGCCTCTTATGAGCATACACCGCGCATTATTTGTTCAGATTATAGAGCGACAGGACAGTGTTGGACAGGGTACAGAGTGGGATTGTTGCAGCGCACGGCTTTATAAATCATTTAGCAATACATTCGCGTGTCACCCCTGGCTTTTTTTTATTTCCTGGACGCACGAGATCGCAGATGAAGATCAACGTCAGGCAAGGAGTGACGTTAGTTCTGAGAAACCGAACGAACGTTGTGCAAGAGGCAATTTGTCCCACGACCGACTCAATGCATTGCCACGATTTCGGGTCCCGATTTCATTAAAGAACTTCATCTTTCGGGCGGCGCGGTGGCCCCAGCGGGTAGCGCTGTCGCCTCACAGCAAGAAAGTCCCGGGTTCGAATCTCGGCTCGGGTGCCTTTCTGTGTGGATTCTGCGTGTTCTCCCCGTGTCCGCGTGGGTTTTCACCGGGCACTCCGGTTTCCTCCCACAGTCCAAAAAACATGCTCTGCATCGGTTAATTGGCTTGCAGACTGAATTGCCCGCAGTGCCCGGTGATGGACCGGCGTCCCGTCTTGGGTGTATATCCCTGCCTTGCGCCCTGTGTCTGCCGGGATAGGCTCCGGCTCACCGCGACCCTGTGCAGGACTAAGCGGTTTCTGACAATGAGATGAGATGAGACCTTTACTCTCGATTAACCAAACACTGGAAGGCCTTGTGAATCTCACGCAAGCAAATTGGTTGTCCAAAACAAACAAGGCACATTGCATGCACCCTGAATGGGACAATCCACATTGGAATGCAGCATTATTTATGCCAGAGCGAGCATTGTGTGTATATTTTTGTAAAACCTTATTGTTTCAGGCGAATGTGATGCACGCCACCGCAATCAATCATGTTGAGACGTTGCGTGATAATTTCTCGGGATACAACATTAGCCCGGTCTCACCTCTTGTGTCCACGCTGTTTGTTTTGACTTTTTGATGGTTAGTAAAAAATATATATATCAGGTAGCTGGAAAGAGCTTGCTTCGCACAGACAAGACGTGCGTGGCGGTGGCGTTGTAAAGAGTTGCATTACGAAACGGTCATGTTTTGCCTACGATCTTAACTTTATGGAAGATGGTTTTGTTTTACTTCTGTACAGTTGAAGGTGTAAGAGAATTGATGTAAGAGGCAACACAGGTTGAGAATGTGTCAAATGTTGGAGATGAACGCTCGTGTGTGATCAAGATACTCTGGTTTGTCAAATCAATGAAAAATGTGTCTCTGTGGTTGCAACAGAAATGGCAAAGACTTGGGAAGGTCTCCACCCAGCAGTGGATAGATAATGACTGATTATGATAATCAGAGGTATTAAAACTTCAGTAAAATCATTAAAGTTTAATGATGGGAACCGTCTATACCAGGGCTTGTCACCCGTTTGCACCTAAAAGCCCAATCAGACCACTCAGGTCTGGTCTTCACGGACAACTAGGTGGTGCTCGTGGCTCACCGATGGGTCGCGACCCACCGATGTATACAAGACACGACAACACATGATACGATCATTCAGTAGATCGACATTCATACCAACGAGTTTCTGCATCTGCCTTCGAGCGATTTATTTTATAAAAATAATTCTTCCCTCTTCCTGAAAGTCCAGTCAGCCAAAATAAGACCTGAGTTTTTATACGCGAGAAAGTAACCTTCTTCTCAAAAGTATGCTTTCTACAAATATTTAGCGAAGCACTTCTGTCAATAACCTCGCAATGTAACATCCAAGGTGATCATTTTTCTATTGCAACGGAGACGTCCCATTGCCCAAACTGTCATCTGCTACAGATCACCGTCACCGTTCTCAGTGCCCACTCAGTTCTGCACACAGGGGGTCACAAAGAGCCAGAGCCTATCCTGGCAGACACAGAACACAAGGCAGGCCTATAGCGAGGGCCGGGACGCCAGTCCATAGAAAGGCACCAGGGGCCATTTAGTCGGCGGGCCAATTAACTTCCAGCAGCAAATCTCTTGGATGGTGATTTGAAACCGGAGCACGCGATCAAAACCCACGTTGATATGGAAAAAGAGCAACAGAGTTGGGAGTCGAACCCAGACTTTTTATCTGTAAGGCGGCAGCGCCACTCACCATGCTGCCCATCCACTACATACGGCTCTGTCAAAAACAATACTTTAGACCATTCAGTTTTCGAGAAAACGGTGCTTAATGCACATTTACAATGTTGCATCACAGTTTACTTCTGTTACTCTCTAAATGGATTCGTTCATGATAACAAATTATGCATCGGTTTGAAATTTTCAAGGAAAAATAATACACGTCTTACTTTTTTCCCGAAGAACTGCACTCTGCCTTTGAAGCGACACATGAACAGCAAACGGTTGTGAGACACTCACAGCGATATTAATTTCTGTTTTTAAGGCTAAAACGTGCAAATTGTACTTTTGATTTAAGAGCGCCTGAATCCATGGCAAAGCCGCGAAAGTTTCAAGTATAAACTTTGCATTTTTTTTCTTGCATCTGCACAGTCAATTAAACGGAGAGGAAAAACACACTTGAACAGCACCTTGAAATGAGAGCATTTGAATCTTAAACACGATTTAATGCAAGCTCCCTCAGATTAAATCTATAGAATAAGACGCCACTTTGAACGAAAAATAAACATGATTTGGTGAACAGTCCTTAAAAGGATGCATTTGGAAGCAAAGCGTTAAACGGTGCTTTTCCAAAGTGTGGTTATTTTTTTTGTAGCAAATAGCGTTGATAAATCAGACCCACCACATGCTGTTATTAAAATTGTTTAAACGTGAAAATGTTGAAGTGGGGTGGGGATAGTGATCATCAAAAGGGTTGCACCATCTCCAGTCAATCATCAGAGCACACGAGAAGTGTCTGCGCTCTGCGCTAGCAGCAGTAGCACTTACAATAAGTGTATGCAAGCACATTTTCTTCCATGGGTCGTCTCTGGGCTGTCAACGATTTATTTTTGTAAGCGGTTTAAAACCGCTGACAGACGCATTCATCGATGTTTGTTAGGAACATGTTCTCAGTTTGTAAAGAATGCACTCGTGAGAAATATAACTTACTTTTACTGGACTATGCAGCAGTGGTTTTTTTGTTTGGTTTGCTAAGAGTATTCTCAATACTTGTCCGCTCGCCAGAGAGAGCAACATAATTCCCAAATGATATCACACAATGGAATAGTTACGGGTGATAATTTTAAAATAAGAATTTCATTTCTCGAAATATGTGATTAACAACGTAACACCGATGAAGCTGCCCCACCCCCCATGGCTTGTCACGCCATGAGGCGTTATTTGACTATACTTCACCACACTTTTCAGCGTGGACTGGATAACCTGGGGAAGATGCCCATGAAATAGTCCAAATGTCACTCCCCGCTGATAATAACCGTGGTTGGAAATTGAACTTAGATCATTTCGTTTCATAGTTAAGTAAAGTAACCAAAGTGTCACCTCTCGACCCAAATGCTTAACAAGAGAGGAACACTTCGAAAAACATTTATTCGTCTGTTGTTTAGGCTGCAAGTGCATCCATAGATACAGATGCAAGACACAAGAACAAACAAACACACACAGTGCCTAGATCTGTATTTGTCTTGGATTTTAATAAGCACTCAAAGCCAAATCTAAGCAATCTTTTGTTCTTCGCTGTAGAGACGTTTTCGAATGCCTTTTGATGTTTCTGCTTATATTGGAGGCACTATTTAAACTGGGTGACACGGTGGCCCAGTGGGTAGAGCTGTCGCCTCCTCACAGCAAAAAGTCCCGGGTTCGAATCTCGGCTCGGGTGCCTTTCTGTGTGGAGTTTGCATGTTCTCCCCGTGTCCGCGTGGGTTTTTGCCGGGCACTCAGGTTTCCTACCAGAGTCCAAAAAACATGCTGATGCATAGGTTATTTGGCTTGCAGACTATATTGCCCGTAGTGCCCGGTGATGGAGTGGTGTCCCATTGTGGGCATATCCCTGCATTACGCCCTGTGTCTGCCGGGATAGGTTCCGGCTCACCGCAACCCTCTACAGGACTAAGCGGTTTCCTACAATTAGATGAGACTATTTAAACTGTTTTACTGTAGTCCAACACGCCAGGCTGCCTATTGCAGAAGATATATATTACTTTCAAGGCAAAAGAGCGCTGCATTGCATTGTACCTTCCAGTTCAATGTACGAATTCCATTAAGCTGGAGTAAAGCTGTGCTTTAATGAAAAATATGACCTCTTACAATCCTCAACATTGTCGGTAGTCGTCTTTTATTAAAGACAATGAAATGTCAAGCGTCTTCAACCAGCAGAGGACAATACACGCAGGTTCACGACGCAACTATAGTGCCGTTTGGAACAAGAACCCAGCTGATCTATAGGCAGGATAACGAAAAGGGATGAAACATATTTTGGATTGTGAAGAATTCTCGACATTCCGGTCTTCATCATTGTAAAAATAATCATGATTTAGTTCGTGGTGTCATGCATCGCCAGCAATTGGTAACGAAATCTTAAGTTAGTTGCCGACTAATACCCAACTGTAGACGTTGCCATTTCTGTATATGATGTGTTTCAGAATGTACAGCTTAGGTCTCACCTTATCGGGCGAATGAAAAGGAAGCGCCCTTCACGGAAGCACACTGGAATGTAAATTAGAATCTTCGAAAGGAAACTTGCTGTTTGTTCTGGGCATAGAATTCACATTGAACCCTTGAGCTGGGCAGAATGGATAACGGAAGCGACAAGGCTGAATGCCTCGAGAAGTCCATCAAGGTTGCAAGCTGCTCACTGTGGCCTTTATAGAACAAACCCACTTTCACATGAGTATGGAAATCGTGCAGAACTATCTTACACTACCGCAGCGCAGGAACGTCGCAGAGGAAATTACACTCGCCGCAGCAAACCCACGATTCTCAGACATCTCGCAGAGAAATCTCACAACTCCGAGTCGGAAATATGCTGTTTAATTGCACAGACTTCACAAAACGATTTATAAACTCACTAACACTTCCAACATTGCTCATACCGACCGTATCTTAGATGGATATGCCAGTGTGTTGGCTCAATTCTCTTCCAACATCCTTGACAGTGGTATATGACTGCATCCAGCATTTTTTTTTTAAATACCGCCGTATCTCGTTACCCCTAAAGACCTGACCTGCTTTACATCCCAAAGCTCTCGGCCTCGCTCCCTCAATGGGGACACCCAGCGAGACTTTGCCAGCTGCGAGAATTCACTTCTGCGCAGAGCCTTGGATTAATGTCCTAAGCAGGCCTTCAAGCCGCCGGTGTCTCCACAGCGGGCGGCCACGTTAAGTTAAATCACTTTGGCCGAGCTCGGCGCTCGGTAGGAGAGGTGGGGGGCGGTTTCGCTCGACACAACTGCTTGGTTCGTGCTGCCGAGTGTGGAGGACGATAATCATGACAGCGGCGCAACTTGCGTCGCACGGTTGTTAGTTCAACGTTGAAGGTTATTTGTTTGTGGAGAGGGAAATTGGGGACGCAAGGCTGCCCCGCGGTTACCTGGCGTCAGTCGTCGTTGTTGTTTGACGCGCCGTCCTCTCCACAGCTCTGTGCAGCGCTTTGTGACCCTCGGGTGAAACGCGCTCCAGATGCGCAATTATTATTATCATGCAGCTCATCAGCCAAGTATTGAATGTTGAGGCTGACCCTCGTTTTGCTCGAACTGATCAAAAACAATCAGATAGACGTTCGGGAGGCTGAGGTTAAATCTTAGCCAGCGATCAATTCGGCCGATAATAGATTTTTGGGAGGCAGGATAGTTGTACAGCGGTTAAGGGGTACCATAATTATAGAACATCGTGAGAATGTGGAATTCCACCACTGATTCAGATCCACCGTCCCAACCCACACAGTTGAGTGTAGATCCACTTGATGTTTTTTTTTTATGTGGTAAAGACTGTCAACGTGATGGGAGAATGACAGTGGACCGCCCACACATGCCTGCAGGCATTTTTGCACAACAGCATAATGACAACGGCACGTACTTTGTGAGTTTTAATCACCGGCCTTTGCGATGGCCCGTGGTAGTTTTCGCCATGTCTGTGCCGAGTGGTAGACGGCGGTGATGCAAGTCAGACATGAGCCGAGAGGACAGCCTTCAGCTGATTGGCGTGATCGTTTGGAGTGTTGTTACGTGAGAAACTAGCCGATAGGAGCCGTTTTGAATGAAATCTTGACTTTCGTAAGATACATTTTTGTACACTTCACGTTTACATTGGCTGTGCGGTGGGACCGTGGCTCAGTGAGTAGCGTTACGGCCTCACAGCAATAAGCTCCCGGGTTCGATTCCACGTTTGGGTGCCGTCTTTCGGTGTGGAATTTGCATGCTGTCTCTCCGTGTCCACGTGGGTTTTAGCCAGGTACTCCGGTTTCCTCCCACAAGTCTAAAGGCACGCTGCCAAGGTTGATTGTACGGACTGCATTGCCCCTGGCTCTCCGAGATGTTGTAACTTGCCCACCCATCCCCCGCTGGACAACCGTTAAAAAGAGCCACATAGCTCAATAGTTCCTTCCGGCTTAAATAAACACCGACTTTTTTTTCTGATGAATTGCTCAATCATTTCGGGCCATTATTGGCATGGTTTAGACTCAGGTGAAGCCAATGCGAGCAACCCTGACTTCACAAGTGGTAGCTGTTTTATTCCTGGGACCGAGTTTTGCCAAGATGATGAGTGTTAGACTTTCACCGAAAACCGTTGCTCTGGGACCCCTGGGAGAGAAATGTGTTGCATGAATCCGAAATGCCATTACGTCTACCGGCATATAACGATCCTTCCCAACATTACGTGAACCTTCAGAAGTGCATCGCAGTTAGGAATGTGATGGGTTTTCTTCAGCGCTCACAGACAAGAACAAATGACATTGGCGATCATGCGTTGGCAGTGGCGCACGAGCTCGATTAACACTAAAATCCCACATTCATCACGAAATACATTCACCGATAAACAAATATCATCAACAACAGTTAATACTGGGTATCGTTTCATTGTAAGGCAGTGTTATTGGGGAATGTGTCGCCTTTCATGTTCAAGAAAAGCTAACTTATAAAACAGTATATGTTACAATACATACTTATTAACTTATTAATTTAACGTTTAGAGAAAAAAAACTAATTGTCTACACAAACAGATTCGACACTGCCACCTGTGATTTGCATCAAGATAATGTAGTCGAATGGCTTTCCAACGTGGGCTCTTAAAGCCATCCATTGGCCACAATGTCTGGCCGCCAGCGCTTACATAACACGAGGTAGTTTTGGTGCCCAGCCACCATTTGACTGAATAAACTCATTCTCGAAAACATCGGGCCGTCTCCATCAGTCACGTAATCACTGCGACACGCTCACATGCACACAGTCCCATTTACATACACATCGATATTGTGAAATAAACTAGCAACGGAATGGGGTTTTTTTTGCAAGATGCATTGTAGTAATATTATTATTAGGGTAGTGCAGCGGTAACATCTGAGTCTCACAAAAATAAAGTCTTGCCCGAAGCGATTCGATTCCTGCCTCAGGCGCCTTTCTGTCTGAAGTTTGTGTATTCTCCCCCTGTTCTGAGCGGGTTTTCTCCGAGTTTCCTGGCTTTCCTCCCACGACTAAAAATATTAAAAATAATCTTCGAATTACTGGCCGATAACATGATAATATATCGGAAGTGGTGTCTGGCGGGTTGACGCCAGTTACCCACGTGGCTTGACGCCAGTTACCCAAGTGGCTTGCTCCTCCCTCTTACGCAGGTTACCTCGTGCCTCTTCGAACAGCTAGCTTTGACATTGAATAAACACGTACGCGTTATAAAAATATATATTTCTCACTATCAGTGGTAAACAATTTAATCAGCAACTGGCCACACAGTTGTAAAAGCAACATGCCTCATTCTGGATTGTCAAGTGCTTGTTTGAATAGAGATGACAATTCACATTGCTAATCTCTGCTATTTATTGCTAAAAAATCAGAGCACTACAAGCGGACAAAGCCAATCTAATCGAACATGCCAAGACGTCCCCATAATTATTCTCTTAAGGGTTCCAAAAATCACCACAATTATCTCGCAATAAACTTTCAATTCCCTAGAAAAATGCTTCTACCGACAGAAACACGAATACACTATGCGACCAACTGTTCGGTATTAAAACAGGAAGCTTGAACACAACGGTGTGTTTACGATAACTGTAATAACCTAGTGACAGTTACCACCCTAAGCGCTATATTCTACAGCGAGCGATTACCAGAAAGAGTGGCACTGTGTGAGCTTATTAGGCCTGATCGCAGGCTTTAAAAGAAATTGCAAGTTAAGAACTGCTTGACAAGGCTGTTCTTTCGGGATAGTCGCGTCTGCCGAACGCCTCGGGATGCCTCCAACACGGGAGGGGAAAGGTCACGAAAAGACGAGAGCAGAGGCGAGAGGGACCGAGGGGGAGCACTCGATACGGCGCTCCTGAATAAGCAGCTTAGGAGAGTAATTCTCATGCATTGAGCCGTGAAAACCTACATCGGTACCTTGTACGTTGTTTTATTAACATAAAATAAAGTTAAACATTTTCTCCGATCGCTGCTCAGAAAGTTATAGCAGACAGTTTTATGTCAAAGCATAAATTCTGTTTAAGTATACCTGTTTTGTTTGCCAGATTTTTTTCAGGGGGGAGGGCGTTTACTTTGACTGCAAAACTGACTCCACTTGTACATATCGAATCGTTGTAAAGCAACATTAAACTATTGCGCAGATCTGCGCGTTTGGCAGAGCAAAAGAGCTTCACTTCGCAAAATTCTACGCCGGTCGGCATGCCTCCAGAAACAGCCGAAATCCCTCCCTTGACCTGAAACTGCTGCCTTAAGATGCAGACTCCTGCTGGAGCAATGAGCAAAGGGGTAAGCCAAGGGGCTGGCCAGTTGGGTTGAGAACTCGCAGAGGAAGCCAAAAGCCAACGTGCAGAAAGACAGCAACGAGCGAGGCACCCAGAGAAGAGCTACATTAGTAGCGAACGCAAACACTCGACCACGTACGAACAGCAAAACCGTGGACACGGCGGATGCGGCCGCACCTACGCCAACCCACGTGCTGGTGGAAAATGAAAGTCTACACTGGGGCTGCAGACACCGCCGCCGAACCCAGAGCCACATCACCCCGGAAATGCCCTCTGCGACCACTCAACGGCAAAGCGTCATCCGCGAAATCACCCACGCAGTTTGCACGCGTTTGCCCGTAGTGGAAGAGGTCAGAGAATCCCTCCAGAAAGGCTCTCTCAAGCCCTCACTAATAAGGGCCCTTCCACCAGTATTGGTATAAGCCAGCGATGACGAGGCTACACCTT
Organism: Mordacia mordax; assembly: GCA_036362905.1. Taxonomy (NCBI): domain Eukaryota; kingdom Metazoa; phylum Chordata; class Hyperoartia; order Petromyzontiformes; family Petromyzontidae; genus Mordacia; species Mordacia mordax. The sequence continues at coordinate 4,769,117 of JAZEWT010000014.1, forward strand.
GATCCCTTACCGTGTTATTGTGGGGTTTTTTTCATAGCAAGAATCAAATCCTTTCCACTTGACCATTATCCTTTCATGTGACTCGCTACCTCATTGTATGTACAGATATTCCCATCTACGGGGTTGCAGAAGTTTGTAGCAGACGAGCTTTGACTGGAAACCTTTCATCTCGCCAGCGCCCCATCTCAGGTGATTTCTACTACGAAGGGAAAGCTCTCTTTTCGTTAAGTGATGCTGATATTGTCCTTGTTTGTGGTCTGAACCTACCCATACCAAACTTTCATTTCATTCCAAATAAACACAGCTGCTTCCATATGCTCATGGAACCTGACTATTCGGTAACATCTGCTGTGAGGTCTCACATTTGTAAGTTCATAAATGGAACAGCAAGGCAATGGTTATAAATAGCAAGCAAACTAGATGTTTGTGTTTTATACTGCATTTAAAAACATAGCTGGCATTGATTACTTTCATTAGTTTGTCAGAAAGTATATGTAGTAATTTAACTCCTATACATTTAAGGAAAGGAACAATATGCAATTCTCAATACTAATATACAAAGGGAGGCTTGTTTAACCTTAATTTCCACATGTTCACTTAAAATGAAGTGAGCCAGCTCATACGCTTGGCACTGTAATTTTACGTGGAAAATTAAGTGTCAGATTTTAGTGAAATGTCTTTAGGCCAAACATGCTTTAGAACGAAAAAAGTAAACTCGCGTACAATGCAACGCTGCTGCAAAATCATCAAACGTTTGACATAACTGGCGACATAAAAACCCATAAACTGGCGGAGAGGCGTTTCAAAGTTAATTAAAGTACTCAGAAGTAACAGTGGAAAGGTTATGAAGATCATAGAAATAAGACAAAGATATTACTTGTCCCAATTTCTTTGAGTATGCTCCAGATCATAACACACTTTTCTATGGATTTTAAAGTGAAGCTTGGAGTGCGTTTTAGAATCCGGTCGGTGTCATTCACCACGTTTGTACAACTCTATGGACACCGAGGTACAGTATTGAATGCGTCTTAAATTCCGGAACCAATGGGATCACTGTGGCGCCCCTCGTGCCTGCTACGGTTACACTATGCCACCACTCCATCGAAAATGATCAACTGTTATTGTTGTAATACGTCCCCAAAGCTTATTGTTATTGTTTAGCAAACGCCCGCATCCAGAGGAGACTAAACACGCGTCATTCAACGCGTTAAGAGAGGAGAAAATCAATTAATGGACACATTGTTGTAAAGAATCGGCCATGTACTAATGATGCCGGTTGTCACAGCTCGAACTATAAGAACTGCTCTCCAAAGCTCTTCTTTCAGGACATCCATGTTTCCTACCTCCTGCGCAGGCAAGGTAGAGCAATCTTAATGCACGACTTGCAAGCATGGGTGTTATTGTGCAGCTAGGCATGCACACTGTTACTGCCCAAGGCATATTTATAGAACTTCTTTCCTACCAAAAATCAACAAAAATGCAACGCATCGCCCATAAAACTGCTCGCGTTTTTGTAGACGTGTAAATGAAGTGATGTGTAAGGCAATGATCATTGTAAAAATGCTAAGAGTATGATGTCTGTTCACAACTTCAAACCCATTATGACAAACAAGGGTTTATTTGGGGGGGGCTCAGACAAAAACTTAATGAGAGTAAGAGGCAATAATTACTCTTCTTGTGGAGGAAATAAAGGCCTGGCATTTTGGTTGGCAATCCTTCACTGTACATTCTTCTCCGTGCATTTCAAACGTTGCATATGTCAACGCGTAATTTATTCCGCAAGTATAGGCGGCCTCAATAGTCACTTGTTAGAGCGAGTTGTATTTAAAAAAAAAAAAATTCATAAGGCACACGGTGGAATGCAAGAATGTATTCACTGCTTAAAGCAATATTTCCAAGATTCAGGTCGGAAAACCAGCCAGCAACACGGGATAATTTCACTCATAACTATTTTTGTTCGTGCGATTTACACAGCTGCATAGTGTGGTGGATTCTCTCAGCTTCGTATGAATATATTTCAAACAATTATATTTATATATATATATAGACGTACATTTTCATGGCTCAGTGCATGAGTTGCTCTTTTGGCAGCGCCATATCGAGTGTTCCCGATCTCCTTTGCAACGTTCCAAGCGAGGCCTCCAATATGCGAGCTGGAACGTCGTGAAGGAGAGAGGAGGTATATTGGCGCCGGCTCACTGCATGGCTACCTTCCCCTCGCCGCTCTGTGGTTTCCATACTACACCTCCATAATTTAGTCGCCCTGGATAAGGGCGTCTGCTAACTTTTAATTGATCATTAATAATTAAACTCGACACGGCTATTCCTGAAAAACAGCTGTGAAGAGCAATTTCAAAGATGGATATCATACACGGCTATAGAATCGCTGCCACTTGATAACCTATTGAGAATTGCCCCACAAAGCATTAACGGTGTCTTTTTCTTCCCAGAGGATATTCTTTGGCCAATTCCATTTCAGAGTGTGTGGCATGTGAGAGGAGAAACCAGAGTA
>JAZEWT010000014.1:4844150-4857546 GCA_036362905.1 Mordacia mordax
TGACCTGTCACAAAAGATTGAAGAGAAACGCTCGGTGCCGTGGCTATTTAAAAAAAAATATAACAGCGATGCAAAGCAATTCGCACGCATTGTGCCGAGCCGTGGAAATCTACATTAGTGCAGAATAATGGACCGTCGCGGCACAGCCCGCTGCACCTGTTACACATGTTTTATAGATTGCGATCAACCACCCAAGTCGCTTCTCCAGCCTCGTCCCCGGGTTGACGCGTGCTGCGATCGGCTGCACACTCTGCACAATGCCATGCGAAGGCACATTCACCACGCACTTGCGCCCGCACCTATTTAATAATCAAACCCTTCACGTCGAGCGGCACGGTGGCCCAGTGGTTAGCGCTGTCGCCTCACAGCAAGAAGGTCCCGGGTTCGAATCTCTCGGCTCGGGTGCCTTTCTGTGTGGAGTTTGCATGCTCTCCCCGTGTCCGCGTGGGGTTTCGCCGGGCACTCCGGTTTCCTCCCACAGTCCAAAAAGCATGCTGCCACATAGGTTGATTGGCTCGCAGGCTAAATTGCCCCGCAGTGCTCGGCGATGGACTGGCGTCCCGTCGTCGGGTGTATTCCTGCCTTACGCCCTGTGTTTCCGGGATAGGCTCCGGCTCACCGTGACCCTGTATAGGACTAAGCGGGTTTCAGACAATGAGATGAGACCCTTCACGTCCCTCCATTGCATCATCGCGGCACACGCCACTGGTGAGCGACTAACTCGCGTCCTCTACGCACAACAGGGGTGCGAGAGTCAGTGCACTGGCGCTCCGGTCACGCACACGGCGTGATGGTAGCCGTGACATATCAGTCTTTGCGCCTGACGTCGAGCCGACGCTATTATAAACACGCATTAGCCGTCGCTGTCATCGAGGACGATGCTTATATTTCTCTTTTTTTTTAATCTCTCTCCTGGGTGGGAGCGTGCCCTCTGGAGAGCAACAGTCAGGCATACCGATGATGTTTGTCACTGTCGGTGAAAGAAGCAGAATCATGGTGATGTATGGTCGCTTAAAGAGACAGCAAGGGCAGTTTCGTGATGTATTACTGCAAGACGTCACCGTTATTTCGTTGCGTATTTCCGTGAGTCTGCTCTCAACTGTTGCAACTGAAAACAGACACGGAGTGACAGTAACGACCGTATTTGCTCATGGGGGCTGCGTGATATCACCTCGTTCGGTACGCTGGAGGTTAGGTGTACCTCAATAATAATAATAATAACTTTATATTTATAACGCGCACATATTCATTCGCTGTCGAAGGTATTCATTCGACAGAGAACGACTTAGGGGTGCGAGGAGATCACAAAGAGGTGGAGGAGGAGGCGGCCAGGCGGTTTGCTGGCACCACATTGCCACGCACTGCTTCCTATTTATATTAGGATGTCATCGGTCAACTAATTAATGAGTAAATTGTTTTAATTGAGGCCCACGTTGAGTGGCAATAGTTGAAGAGTTTGTGGTGGCAGGGTGGCGCAGTGGTGACATCTGCTTCTCGCAGAAAGAAGCTCCCGCCCCACAGTGGTTCGATTCCTGCCTCGGGCGCCTTTCTGCGTGGGACGGTACACTTAGATCCGAATACAACAGAGTACACCTCCATCATTTAGCCAAGTGACAGGTAAGGCTTTGCCCTCAGTGAGTTTGGGTGATCGTAAGTCCTCGATGCAAGCAGGTAGATGTCAGACACCATTCGTTCCATTCACCTTCACAGCACGTTGACAGTAGCTTGGCATTTCACCTCCGTGTCATCGTGGTTTGCCCCGAGGAGAGATTAGGAGCTCTGGCATGGATGAAGTCATGGTCTGCTTAAGCTTTTGCCAACACCCCCAGCCAAGAGCCCACCACGTCCCACCGATGCTTATCTGCGGCCGATTCAGTTTCAAGATCACAATGAATGGGCGTCACTGTCTTGACACTGGTCAATGGGGCATCACAGGCGCACACGAGAGCCTTTCATGGGAATAGTAAACGTCGTGAATATCGCTGCCTGCAATGCTTTTTGTGGCTTCCTGAGTCTGGAAAGCCATTTAACCCCTGACTTCAGACGATTGTACAAGTCGTGCAAAATGCACAGAGCTTCACGTCGTAGTGCACCGTCTATAATTATAATAATAATCTACTTTTCCAAGCGTGACAATGGGCATTGTTCAAAGAGTCACATCGCTCCACGAATACACCCGAACGCATCTGATCTCGGGAGATACGCAGATTGCTGGCATGCGTTGGGTTCAGTTAAGATTTTTTGGGGCAGGCCACGTAATGCTGGGGTCAAATATGCCATGAGACACACATTTGAATGTACTGTTTACTGCTGATATCGAACTCCTATAGAGGAGAGCGTACTCTGGCTCCTGCAAATAAGCGCCTGGAGGATCGGCAACTGTGATTAAATTCAGCATTCGCATAGGTAGGGGAAGTGGCCACAGCTCATAAAGCCTTGGGGATAGGGTTGTGTGTGTGTGTGTAACGGGTTACTGTGTGGAGGTTTGGTGGGGGGAGCGGTAACTCAGTGCTTATCGGGTTTAGCTACAAACTTGGCGACTCGAGTTCGATACCTTCCCCTCACAGGCAACACCAGTGGCTGTTTTCCGAACCAGTCCTGGGTCGCCGTTAGGTCGACTTAGCCTCAAATAAGTATCCAGTGCAATGTGTAAACATGGAAACTAAGGAGACAATGGCGGCCGGGCGTGGTACTGATTGCGCACTTTACCATATAGTTCGTTAAGGCTATACGGGGGATCTTTGTCTTTGTGTCACCGATTTGCCAAAAGGGCTTGGAAGTGAGCGAGTATTATTTATGGAATGTTGTGTACTGGTAGTGTCACATGTTGGGTTCGAGGCTGTCTTTCTGGTGACTCCCTGTCCAGATGCTCCTCCCAAAAAACAAACCATTGTTACCGAGTTTCCGTTCAAACGTTGGTGTTGCTCTTCATATGCTGTTCTCTCCGCAGCTCCGCGAAAAAAATGTGTCGATGTACTTATTTTTGGAAGAAAAAAAACCCAACGGATTCGTGATGGTAAAGCAGTGCGAGCCCGGCGTTGCTCGGCACTGAACCAACTCCCTCCCGGTTGAATTGCAGCTGAACATTGACCATCGCGATCGATCGCGTGCCTTGCAGATGTGGACGAGTGCCTGGACCACAACGGCGGCTGCCAGCACGTGTGCGTCAACACTCCGGGCAGTTATTACTGCGAGTGTCGCCCGGGCACCAAGTTGCACAGCGATGGACGCACCTGCGTTTGTAAGTTGCTCCTTTTTTCTCTTTCTCTCTCTCTCGCTCACCTTTACAAACCGTCTGATTTATATCCAATCTCATCTCATTGTCAGAAACCTCTTAGTCCTGTACAGGGTCGCGGTGAGCCGGAGCCTATCTCGGCAGACACAGGACGCAAAGAAGGGCTATACACACCATTGGACGCCAGTCCATCACCGGGCACTGCGGGCAATTTTAGTCTGCAAGCCAATTAACCTATGCAGCAGCATGTTTTTTGGGACTGTGGGAGGAAACCGGAGTACCCGACGAAAACCCACGCAGACACGGGGAGAACATGCAAACTCCACACAGAAAGGCACCCGAGCCGAGATTCGAACGCGGGCCCTTCTTGCTGTGAGGCGACAGCGCTACCCACTGGGCCACCGTGCCGCTCCTGATTAATAAATATCCACATTTGTTTTCACGGCTCCATGTGTAATGGCAACTGCTCCCAAGGGGAGTTATTTCGAGATAGCCGTGTAGGGCGATTGCTGCTCTCTCCTTTGCGAGACATGGTGCCTTCCCACGCTGGGCACCATCATTCGGATGCCTGATGGTTGCCCAGGGTCCGTGTCGTGGAGTGACGCGTGGATACTCCTACCTCTTCCAAAGCGTCTGTCCGGCATGGAAGAGTAGGCCAATGTGCCCTTGCAAGGGACCGCTCTCTCTCTCTCTCTCGTAACTGATCCTTCCAATTTTCGTGCTGCACCATTGCAATAATCTATCGACAACGAAACTGGCAACGAAGGTGTGTGCCTGTAATCCAGTTCATTGGAAGCGGGGTTGGTGGATCATGCAGTGATGTTAGACTGCCAACCCGCGGGGCCTTGGTATGGCGGAGTGGCGGCCGTACAGCAAACGGGTTGCCACCCTGTCTGTGTGGATTGTCGCGCGTTAGCTGGCGGTGCTGTGGCTTCCAACTGCATTCAAAAACACTCCCTGAAACGGGACCGGCCAAACGTCGTCATGGATCACCTTCTTACTAAACAGTCTTCCTACACAGTGAAACATTTTTTTTTGTCTGCGTAAAACAAGCAATGCAGTTCGACGCAACCAGACCTCGCCGTAATGTGCGGGGAGCTCTGGTGAGTGTAAATGCCTTAAGATCGGATTTAAATTGTCATGTTTTGCAAAACCCGTTGTGCTGAATTTGAAAGCCACTAATTCGCGATGGATTCAGCGTTGTGAAAGCTGCACTGAGCAGGGCACACGTGCGAGCAGCAACACGTGCCCGCATTTCACAGAACATTGCCATACATAATTTGACACTGCTGTTGGATTTATTCAGGGTTCCCGGTACATCGACTGCAAAGGTTTTATTCTGTCACTACAAGAATGTCTGCTTCTCATCAGAAATGCTCAGCGGAAAAAAAAAACCGCTGCTTCATAATAATAGTAATTGCATTTTCACCCGCGGGTCACAAAGCGCTGCACAGAACTGTGCAGAGAACAGCATGTCAACAACAATGAGACTGGATCATCAGCAACAGCAACGTTTTTGTGTTTGTTTTGCAAATCCGAGCTATGGAGAAAACGGAATGTCAAGAGCAACACTTATTCAGCTGTTCCTCTGCTGCAGAATACCATTTTAGTGTTCAAATAACCATTCCGATTTTTTCAGAGATTGATCATAACACGAAGCGGCTTCTGGTTTTACGATGCGAAATATAACAATAAAGCCATGCGATGTAATGCAATTGCAGAGTGTGCACACTACACATATGTACACTCAAGGGTAAACCATTAATACATAATCGAGTTAGTAAAAATAATAGGGCTAATAGAGAAAACAATTCATTTCAAAGTCTCTATATCTCTACCACCAATCTCAGTCATTGTATTAGAAATCTCTCTTTTACTCTTTCTGTTCACTCCGACGATTTAGTTTCAGGGCGGCACGGTGGCCCAGTGGGTAGCGCTGTCGCCTCACAGCAAGAAGGTCCCAAATTCGAATCTCGGCTCGGGTGCCTTTCTGTGTGGAGTTTACGAGTTCTCTCCCCGTGTCCGCGTGGGTTTTCGCCAGGCGCTCCGGTTTCCTCCCACAATCCAAAAAATATGCTACTGTATAGGTTAATTGGCTTGCAGACTAAATTGCCCGCGGTGCCCGGTGATGGACTGGCGTGCCATCGTGGGTATATCCATGCCTTGCGACCTGTGTCTACCGGGATAGGCTTTGGCTCACCGCGACCCTGTATAGGATAAGCGGTTTCTAACAATGAGATGAGATTTGCTTTCAATGTTCGTTCGTTGGGAGTCCAAAAGCATTCATTAGTTTTGTTCAGTCTTCCACGGATCAATAAGTACAATTTAAAAGGACTGACTTCCAAAGCAATGCATAATCCTTACCATTTTAAAATATTTGTCTATTAAAGAAAAAAATCAATATTACTGCAGAACGTTGGAAATTTTTGAAAGTTCGAGAATATGTGTTAGTCGTGTGCACAAAAAATTACACCTGGGCACTAACATCTCTTCGACATGTTTCCAAGCTGTGTTGTTTGATAATAACAGTGCGATGTCCGAGGTTTCCTGCCACAATTAAGAACCCTGAAGAAACTCTCAGCATGTGGCGTGAAATGACCAACGTCATGCCGACTTTCCCTGTAATGCAAGACAGAATGAGCAAAACTTTTACGGAAAAGCATACTTTGCTTGGCTGTTTCGTGAGACCGTTTTCACGAGTGAGTGTGAAATTATAACGGACTTTTCTATCCATTTGTCTCAACGACTCTCCACCATTTTTCTTAACTCTGCACAATGACCAACATGCGTCTGTGCCTGCAGAAAAAAAAACGGCCAATGGGACATCTCTCTTTATTGTTTAGCTTGGGTTATTAATAATGCGTTAGTGCTTCGGAAGAATGTTTCTTTGCTATGAGTCTCAGCCAAAAAAGCAGCTGGTCAGAACAGCGTTTTAAAGAGAACTTGGATGACTAAAACATGATCTCAAATGGGATAAGATTTACAATGAGGCTAATAATTACCGATGGGGTTTTATATGCCATGGGTCGACAAGTAAAGTAGATATGTGACATTTCTAAACACATTGGGGTCTAAGGTGGATACGAAATTCCCATCTTTTGTGGACGTTAGTGTTATTCCACAACAGATGTCTTCATCTACTCCAATTTCCTGACACATACAATGCGGGACCCTTCTCAATAAGCGATGTTTTCCCAGATAAAATTTAATTAAAAACGTATACACGCGGTTTAAAAAAACAAGTAATGATAACTAAACAATCATTTACACATTGACGATTGATTTTCAAAGCTACTCTTTCAGGATAGCTGTGTCGAGCGCGGACTCCTCTCATTTACAACGTTTCGCCTCCTACGTTGGAGGCATCCTCAGGTGTTTCAGTCCACCTCCAACGTGGGACGGGGAGAAACGTCGCGAAGCAGCGAGGGAGAGCGCTCGACACGGCTGTCCCGAAAGTACGGCTTTGGCAAGGAATCATAATGCATCGAGCCATGAAAAAAACCTACATCGGTACAATTGACCCGGCGATGGACTGGCGTCCCGTCGTCGGGTGTATTCCTGCCTTACGCCCTGTGTTTCCGGGATAGGCTCCGGCTCACCGTGACCCGATATAGGATTAAGCGGTTTCAGATAATGAGATGAGATGAGGGACAATTGACACGCTGCTGCAAATCTTACTCTGGGTGAAGCTGCGCATTCATGATGATAGTTGTGGAGGTTGTTTGAACATAATTCACCACTCTGGGCCCGCGTGGGATTGAGCATGGAGTGGAGGTGGCTTTCAGTCACCACTAATGTTTTTAGTGGCGTAACTGCACAGTGGTTTAACATAGCGAAGTATAGCCAAACAGACACAAGGACCCAACTCAGCATAGGGGGGTGTTTTTTTTACAGCAGCGATTTACAACGGGCTTTGTCTACGCACACTGTCTTCGCTTGCTGCACTCATGTATGGCCAGCGCCCGAATTTCAGCAGACGATAGCTCATTTTAACGATGCCTAGCCTCCCGTCAGTGATCCTCACAATGTAACGATCAGAATACTTCATTTACCTAGTGAAGCTTAAACAACACGCGGTATTTTTCCACGTGTCTGCAAAACACGGATATATGACCACTTATATATAAACATGCGTCGCTATAAAGCTGCACAACAGGCCACACATGCCTCGGTTTTTTTTAGATTTATTACACTTTGTAAACACATTAAGGCGCGCTGAGAAACTGCAGCTTGAGCTTGGCTGTTTGAGCAATTGTGCAAACGCCTGCTGTCCACTGTAACTCGGGCAGACTGTGGTTAACATATGTACAGGAGTATCACCGGCACAACAGTAAAATGCAGCTCAATCAACTGCTGGATGAATGCCCCTCGGGATTTGTTCGATCACGCAGTGAAACACCGTGGTGTTGAAGGAAGAAGGGCTTCAAATATTGCTCGAAACCGATGATAGCTGGTGGATAGGATTCGCTGGGTTTTGCCACGCAGTTTTCCAGCTGCCAAGCTACTGCTGGTCCACAAATACACGATAGCACCGTTAAAAGTAGATCTCATCTCATGGCATTGTCAGAAACCGCTTAGCACTGCACAGGGTCGCGGTGAGCCGGAGCCTATCCCAGCAGACACAGGGCGCAAGGCAGGGCCACCGTGCCGCCCTTAAGAGTAGATACAGGTTGTAAAGCAGCAATCCCGCGTAGACAGTGTGCACACTGGAAGGCTGTTGTGTATTAACACAGCCAATTGAAGGGCTCTCGGAATTCTAAAAACAAACCGTGGCTCCTAGATAGTTTGCAGATCTCTGCAGATTAGCGGAATGTTGCTGTAGTATACACAGCGAGTTTTGTTGGGGGGGGGGTGGTAGTGGATTGCTGGGTTACAAGTGTATACAACAGCATCCTTGTGTACATAAATATGTGCAAACACGAATTTTCACTTTTGGGCAAGAGGAAGACAAAATACACACCGTTAATTATTACTTTTGGCACCACACCACTTAGCACTGCTGGAGTCCCACGATTTGTGCACATATTGATATGCCCACGCAGATGCATTGCTGCCGTCGGAGCGGTTTCTGAATGCATCGTGAGTGTCGTGTGTCGTGGCGCAAGCTTTTTTGGGGGAGGAGTTCTATGGATTTGGAGACGTGATATTAATTAAAGCGAACGTATGTAATAATAATAATTGCACTTCTGGAGCGCGTTTCACCCGAGGGTCACAAAGTGCTGCATAGAGCCGTGGAGAGAACGGAATGTCAACAACAACAACATCATGGCAGCTCAATCTAAAGTCAAATAATGGCTATAATTTAGAAAAGGACGTAAAATAATTGATAACAATAAACAATTGTTCAACATACATACATACATACCGTGGGTTTTTGCCGGGCACTCCGGTTTCCTCCCACAGTCCAAAAACACATTCTGCTGCATAGGTTAATTGGCTTGCAGACTAAATTGTCCTCATTGCCCGGTGATGGACTGGCGTCCCATCGTTCGTTTATCCCTGCCTTGCACCCTGTGTCTGCCGGGATAGGCTCCGGCTCACCGCGACCCTGTACAGGACCGAGTGTTTTCTCAGAATGAGATGAGACATACGTACCGTAGCTAAACTAACGCCAGGCAGGAGATGTCCCCGATCGATCGCCTCCACTGCCAGTGACGTTAATTACTCGTCCCACAACTGAAGACCAATCTCTCTGCAGGAAAACCACTCGTGACCTCCAACAAAGTGGAACCGATTTAACTTTACGAGAAATGGATAATGGACCGACGAGAATGTGGACTTTGACAACAATCCTGCACTGTAATTTACAAAACCAACACACAAAAAAAGTTTTCACATTTTACGAGATTTACGTAACAATGCCCTTACTTTAACAAGGAATAACCCCAAAAGCAGAATGAGTCTCTTCCTCGGGGGTGCCCTCAACGTGACAGGAATGAGCATTCGACAGTTTGGCAGATACTGGAGATCTCCCAAAACACTCACGCATGAGATCAGGGTTTCTCGATGCGTTGCACAGATAGCTTCATCATAAAGCCACCTTGAATATCACGTGGCCTTCATGCGCTTCGGTAGCTTTAAGGGTTTCAACATTCTGTGCGATGACTTGCCTCTGAGGAGCTGGATTATAGATGCTTACAGTGCCTAACCACTGCACCGTAACATTTGCAACTTTCTCTCCAGTTTACCTTCATGTCGTCTCATCTCATTGTCAGAAACCGCTCAGTCCTGTACAGGGTCGCGGTGTGCCAGAGCCTATTCCGGCAGACACAGGGCGCAAGGCAGGGATATACCTACGTTGGGACGGCAGTCCATCGCTGGGCACTGCGGGAAATTTAGTCTGCAAGCCAATTAACCTATGCAGCAGCATGTTTTTGAACTGTGGGAGAAAACCGGCGTGCCCGGCGAAAACCCACGCGGACACGGGGAGAGAACTCGCAAACTCCACACAGAAAGGCACCCGAGCCGAGATTCGAACCCAGGACTTCTTGCTGTAAGGCGACAGCGCTAACCACTCGGCCACCGTGCCGCCCACAGAGGTAATCACTTCAATAGAGAGAACAAAGATAAAGATCCCGGGTATAGCCTCAGCTGACTGTAGGGTCAAGTGCTGATAACGAGCATCATGGAACATGAGGGGGTTGGTGACCAGTACAGCGCCCGGCCGACTTTGTTTCCCGAGTGGCAAAACTTATAGACTGCACTAGGTACTCCTTTGAGGCTGAGTCGACATAGGCGAGGCCCAGGACCGGTTCAGAAAATCGTCATTGGTGTTTGTCGTGAGCGGGAAGCGAACTCGTGTCGCCAGGTTGCTAGCCCAGCGCGCTAACCGCTTGGCCACCGCCCTCCCCCTCGCACCACACACCACACACACACGCACGTTCGCACTTCACCTGAACACAACGCGCGCACCTGGGCTCACCTGGCCCCCACGCGCAAGCCGAGCGGGTGTCTGTCAGCGCGGTTCCGCGATGATCCTGTTGTGCCATTGCGGGTTCAAGGCACGCTCGCGCACCGAGGCACTCGTCCCATTATTCAACGGTGACATATTATATAGCTTTGGGAAGTGACGAGAGTGCCAGCGTGGTTGCGTTTGACGTGCCTGGAGCTGCTTCACATTCCTCCGCTGCGTTTGGACGCACAAAGGTTATTTTGTCAGACAATAAACAAACGTCTGTGTGTCTGTGTGTGTGTGTCCCTCTCTTTCTCTCTCGCTTTCTTGCAATCTAAGTACAACTGAAAAAAAAACCAATGTATGTCAAGTTAGGTACATATGTTACTAAGGTGCGAATGTGTTCTATAGCTCTCCATAGAAGTCTTATATAAATGTTTAATGTATGTTTAATAATGTATCTTAAGAACAAGATAAGCAGGCGGTACATCCGGACTTAGCAAGTCATAACAGTGAAAATAATAATGTTCCTATGGGATAGGGGCGCTTAGTACGTGTTCTGCACACACAGCAAAATTTAGTTTTTGGAAGGGGTACGTGGAGTGTGACAGAGTTTACCACAGTCGGGGAAAACGTGGAACGGATAAAGTATCAGCGGTGGATTGGGCATCCTTCACCATCAGCGGCCATCGTCCCAACTTCTGCTGCAGGAGATGAAAGCCTCCCCAAGTCGCCACACACTTTGCACGATCCTGTACACAGACTCGATGGACGTTTCGAATGCAGCGCCTTCAGGATTAGTCGATCGTGTCTATTTACAGATTTGCCCACGTGGTCCTGTTGCCTTCCCGTGGCCAGTGTTTTGAAGCGGAACCTCATGGCCGGATGCCCTTCCTGATGTCATCTCATTCAGTCGGAGGGTCCTCGGATGGCTTTAAGGAAGACCCGAGCAGGAGAGCTGATCTCCCGGGTGACTTAGCTCTGGGTGTCACGGGAGCGCGCAAACCCCTCTACCACCAAAAGCTTGCGCGCCATGGTGGGCGCACGGCTGCATTGGTACCGTATGAGAATATAAACGTAAATTATCAACACCACCATCATGTACCTGGCATGCCTAAGGCAAAGATGGAAATTACACATTCCTATGACAATACGTATTTGACCGTATTACCATTATGAAGAATACCAGGCAATTAATTATTGCAAGTCTCAGGTTTGTTCACAATTTACGTTGCATGCAGCACACAGTGCGCTAATTGTATTAGTATAAAGTACAATTATTTGACGATCATTACTAGGATCTCATCTCATCGTCAGAAACCGCTTAGTCATGTATAGGGTCGCGGTGAGCCAGAGCCTATCCCGGCAGACACAGGGCGCAAGGCAGGGATATAGCAACGATGGGACGTCAGTTCATCACTGGGCACTGAGGGCAATTTAGTCTGCGAGCCAATTAACTTATCAGCAGCATGTTTTTTGAACTGTGGGAGGAAACCGGAGTGCCCGGTAAAAACCCACGCGGACACGGGGAGAACATATAAACTCCACACAGAAAGGCACCCGAGCCGAGATTCGAACCCAGGCCTTCTTGCTGTGAGGCGACAGCGCTACCCACTTGGCCACCGTGCCGCACCGTTATTACAATATTAAGGTTGATCACGTTGTAACTATTGTTAGAATGCACTGTGGGCTTTTTTTTTACACACAAAGGTTAAGACAACTAATCGATATTTGTCTTACCTAAGCCATCCAACTACATCATTAAAACACGTTTCTTCCCACTGGTGCCCTCAATAGCACACCTACCCTTTTCACAGCAGGAAACTTTGTTTAATTATGGGACCGATTTCCAACAGCTTCCAGATAAATATCGATTGGCATCACAAGCCACTCGCTCGTGTGCACGAGTGCGTGTGATTAGCGCCCTGAACGCGGTGGCACGCATTCAGTTCCCGGTGACGGGCATCACAACTAGTCCTGGGCCTCCCCTGGATCGACTCGGCCTCAAATTAATACCTTAGTGCTGTGTAAAATAAAATATTGGCGAGGTGCACATTTTGGGGGGAAAAAATCGTTTGTGGCGGGTGCCCCCATGTTTCTGGAATAATTTTGCCGTGAGCTTCAGGCTCAAGGCATTGCTGTTGCTGAGCCACCTTAGATTTTATCATCTCATCTCAGTCAGAAACCGCTTAGTTCTGTTCAGGGTGGCGGTGAGCCGGAGCATATCCCGGCAAACACTCTCAATTCGTTGTATTACCCTGTGATTTAATATGCCCACAATGGGACGCCAGTCCGTTACCAGGCGCTGAGGGCAATTTAGTCTGCAAGCCGATAAATCTATGCTGCAGCATGTTTTTTTGGCGAAAACCCACGCGGACACGGGAAGAACGTGCCAACTCCACACAGAAAGGCACTCGAGCCGAGATTCGAACCTGGAAGCTTCTTGCTATGCGGCGACAGCGCTACCCACTGGGCCACCATGCCACCCACCTTAGATTTTTATAAGACTTAATATGGGTGCCAACTGTAATTGAAATAAAAAAACGATAGGTGGTTTAAAAGGCTGCAAATTCTTTTACCTTTTTTTATTCATCAATCTTCTTCAATATATTTCCATCGCACTGTTACACGTTTGGACACCTTTATCGGTTTCTTTTCATTTACTGGGTCTATTGGTAATTCCTGTCCTGTGCTATACTGTGTTACTTTATGACTATTGTTAAGGTTTAGTCCTTGCCCAATTTAACGCTCTGAATTGGTTGTATTACCCTGTGATTTAATAACTTGTTTGCGTTGGTTGTTTGAACGTTTGCTTTATCGCAGGAATCCCGCATCCTTAGCTTGCAAGCTCACCGAGTATTGTCTGCTGTAATAATGACAATTAATTAATAACGCGCCGCGCCAATTCCCTCCCTGGCCTTGAACGAGACACCGAGTCGGAGGCACGGGGAGACAGCAGGAAGGGGATGGGGAGTCATCGGGCAATCAGCCGGCGCCAACCTGCCGGACACTCGTCCGTATATAGAGAGATACACGCTACTTACATCCCATCCGTCTACAATTACAGTATCTGAAAGAAATTACGTTTCTCATGGTCTCCAGTATAAAAACAAAACGAGATTGAATATACATTCAACAGAGCAGAGCAAAGAACGCAGACGCTCATGCTCATTATCTGAAACCGCTTAATCCTATATAGGGTCACGGTGAGCCAGAGCCTATCCCGGAAACACAGGGCATAAGGCAGGAATACACCCGACGACGGGACG